>JAHWFP010167227.1:0-11534 GCA_023313725.1 Lithobius niger
CAAAAAAAGAATCCTAACGCCGATTTTCTCCTTCAGCGAACAAGGACGATGTGAAATACAGGGAATGTGCTTTTCAGTTGTTACACGACTGGGTGATAAATAGGTTATTACCCGCTTTCCTCGTACTGAGCTCAACAACGGCTCGGCCCCTCGACATTGTTAATATCTGTACTCGGAAAAATGGTAATAACGCTCGCCCGTTTTCATTGTAGGAGTGGCCGTTGTCGTGTTTTTGCTATGAGACTTTGCCGTATAATGTAGAGATAAAAACAATGTCGATTATTCTTGCTAATCTTGGTAGTCTTAGCACATATTCATTTATGTTTTCCCAGGGAACGAGCAGAGCATTTACTCGTTGTTGGTTTTACTTAATACACCCACTAAACTACTTAATTTTATAAAGTAGGAATATATTGACTTCTGAAGATCAAAATTACTCGGCCGAGCGAGACATAAGTTTACTACAAGCTAACGAATCTAACACTGATCTTTAAGAGCGCATCTGGGTAGCTCTGCCACCACGAATAAGATTTGCTGTTGAAATGATAAAAGAAGCGACCGCGCTGTTTCACAACGTATGAAATTGACAGTAATAACGGTTTTTTTTTCCGTTTTGTAATTATTTTCTGCAATCTTCACACTAAAAGAACTTCCACTATGATGTATTGCGGCAAGTGGCTTTACGTTGTTACTGACCTTTAAGATCGAATTCCTGTTCTACCGCTACTAAAATCGACTTAGCCATCTAAACGGAAAACCCGAATATCGTCGAAAATATTTTCGTAGGAATTTCATCTTCGAACCCGTTAATTTTGTACACCAAAGCCCCCTTGTCATGAATTTTCAATCGAATCAGAACAAAATTGCGAAATTTATCGTTTCCCAAACAAACAAGCAAATATTAGCAGAAACACCAAATCAAAATTCAGTCGAGTATTCGACCTCGCTCACTTAGGCTACTCAGCCAATAATAAATACAGCGTTATTTGGACTATTACAATCAGTTGCTGACCGGTGGTCAAGATGGGTTACCTCTTTTTGTGGTGTGCTCTTTTCGGTCTTGTTGAAAGGACCTGCTCAGGGAATGGACGAGAGGTTTCAAGTTCAAGAACTCAATTCCAATTCATTCCTTAGCCTACTGCACAGAGAATCACATAGTAGGCACTGGTCCAGGTTGCAGCCCTAGAGAGTTTCAGAGAGACAACCTTTCAAGTTGCCTCTCCAACACCAACTGACTATCCCTCTTTCCAGACCCATATTGATACGGGTCGAGAATAGATCTCGCTTCAGGCTTTAAGTCACGTAACGGTCTAGCAGGTGCAATACGATTCCAGCAGGTTCTCATTTGGGCAAGCACTGTTGCCTGGCTATCGGCACTCTTCCAATTACCGTGTTTAGGGTTAATTGGGAGGGTGCACACAAGCAGCTCATCTAACGGCAAGGCACACCACGAGTGTTTTCTCGTGTTGCGTGTTACTGTACATTTGCTTAAGAAAAAAGAGACCAACCTTGTGTACTCTGACTCCTTACCATCCTGTAAGTTGTCTAAACATTAGAATCTTAACATTTAAAAAAAAAAAACCTTACTTACAGACTTTCACGAATTGCCCTGTCATATGTCGCAAGTCCTAAATCTAAAAAGACTGAAAACAACTAAAAAGAATCTTAACAATCAAACACAAGGTAACAATCACATCCACCAACCGCTGAAAACGTAACAGTGTCCTTCTCATAACGTATTAACGACACTGTCCTTCGTAACCACCACAATGAAACACGTCCTCCACTTGGCTCCGAAGCTACTCAAGAAATTCTCTCCAACGTCTGCCACCTGTTGATGAAGTCCCTGCCTGCCTAGAGGGTTCCGAAGATGCCTTTAATGGCCAAGACCGAGTTCTCCACCCACCTGCAGCATTCAAAGAAAAAAAAGTCAGCCCCTGATAACCTTTCAGCCTCTTGAACTGGCGTACTTCCACACTCCACAACGCAATGCTTTACACAAAAGTTGCTTATCCACGGAACATGATGAATTTTCACACACTTGTGTTAATCGAATATTTGTCCAAGTTTTGCCACAGCAGGGTCCCTCCTGGGTACGTGCTAGCCCTCCTGGGAAAGATATCTATTTTCGGACAAGCATATAGAAGCACTTCCTGATGTGGGTCCACTCCACCGACAAACAACGATTTCACCACCTCTCACTATAAATTGATGTCCACACCAAACTGCTCCTGGAATCTCACGCAGGTGGCCTTTTGCCTGGCTCCTCTCGGTGCATCCATCTTCTCCAAGCCACATCCGCCCATGACGTCATGGTCGGCATCGCAGCTACCCATATACAATACAGTCCTATGTGTGACGATGACAACATACACCACACTTGCAATCCACCAGACGTCCACAAAGCTTCTTCTTCGTTCCACCAAACAAATGCATACATGCTCTTTACGTCCCTCGTTGACTCCATGGTGGTCCCATCCATCGGCTGTGCCCTCTCTAGCAGACGAGCAAATGGGAGCCACTTCCGAGTTTGTGCAAAGCACGTTCAGCAGCCAGATAGACCGTGACAGAGAGAAAAAATTGGTGCTCCCTCCACTACTTTCTGTGGTGTACAGTTAAGGGTCTTTTTCACACTTTACTGTTTACCTGCTGCGAAAAGTAATGTTCAAAATTTCAGCAGAAATTCTGGAATTGTGGTGGCCAGGAGTGCTGCAGCTTTTTGAGGGGCGGTTTGGCTGCCACACCACCTACCCTCGCACGCATAGAACACTCTACCTCAATCCGTCCTTCCAACCTAATTCTTCAATTCACTTTCATGTATTGCACCCATAGATCACATGTTGGCAAAGTGCATCTGGCCTAGACTACGCCACTCGAGTCCGCAGCTTTGTTCAAACATGCTAGGTAGAGCTTGACTTCGCACTGCCATCCCGCATGCGGGTAGAGTTCTCATTGGGGTTCTCCCACATTTAAAAAAAAAGAACTGCCGTCGTAGCCTTCAAGTCACTTCGCTAAGCGACCAGACGCCGAGAATGTCGTACACTCACATCGCGTCTTCACGGAATAAACTATTCCTTTAGGATCGTGCTCACGCCTTCTGCTCAAGCTCCGCCATGTACCACAACAGGTGCTTTCTGCAAAGCCAATACTTGGTTTTTGCCTGGATTGCTCTGCATAAAAGCTCTACTTGTCCTATCTTGGAGTGTTCCTGTCCAAACCGTAGGCCTATATCCGGATCAGCAACGCACATCTTCCTGCGTGCACGATTTGTGTAATCTGCCCGCAGCATATGAGGATGCGATCAACGTTTATACGTCATAACGAAAATATGCCTGTTTTTATATGCGACAAACTGCGTCAAAATGTGGCAACCCTGTTCCTGTTCTTGTTCCAGGTTTTGTAGCCTGAACGAGGTTGTGAACTGATGCCTCATTTTTGGTTGCCATCGTTACCGCCCACAAGTGTAAGCAGTTTTAATCGCTTCACAACTCATTTTGGCCAATTTACAATGGGTATAACTAGGCCCAATTTTGAAAAATAAAAAGTTCTGTGTAAACCGTGATCACGGTCTATTCCCAATTTTATTTTCAAACCCACTCTTTGGTAAGTTAAATTCAGTTGTGCAGGTGCATTTCAATTTTCGGATCCAAATCACACATCTTCATCACCGTTTCAACCATTCAAAGCCACGTTTGTAATAATTCGTAGTTCAAGCGGCCTATTTTCAACCACATATAGATTGACCAATTTTACTGCCGATTTCTCCCTTAACATCCACATGACACTGAAAATGCTCATTTTTCCAGTCTTTGCGGACGGGTGGAGGAAGCACGCATCACCAATACAGGTTTCCGTTACATAATTTGTCACCGTATTTTCTCATTCTTATTCCTAACAACCATTTTCGGTTCTAGAAATACTCGGACTAAAAAACCTCACTTCTCCCGACAACAACCCTGCTTTTTTTCTCATTTGTACTGAGAAAAGAACAAAATTTGTCCCCAAGTCAAGTTTGCAAATTGCAAAAATCAGTTTATTCCTTCCGGACTAACTTCGGAACTTGGTCGGTCAATCCTACAGTTGTTGGGTAGGAATCCTCCCAACTTCGGAAATACGTGAAGTTTAGCCTAGGCTTCACTTATATTCCATACATTGAGGTGGGGGACAAGTTCGAAACTGAATAAATCCATCCCGAATTGGAAACTGCCTTCCGTCCAAGATGCATCAAAATCTTCCCCATTTCCTTGACCAAGACAGTATTTCTACCATTCTCGGTCCTATCCAACCTTCGTGCATTACGTAAGTCCAAGTATCGCACTATTGAAGGCCGTGAAATAGGAGGTACATTTGTTCAATTGCTAGCGAGAAGCTCGTAACTTCACAGATTTTGAAAAAAAAAAATTGCGTCCCTGCTTTTTTTCCTGTGGTGAAGTGATTCTCCGGTCTCGACCCCTTCCACGGTCCTCTTCACTTCAACTCGTATTTTGTTTTACTTCAACTCATTAAATTTACCAGTTATAATGCTTTCAAAATAATGAGGACGCAGTTAGCTCACTACTGATCAATCCAACATTCAACTCGTAGCTTCAAAGTGTGTTCCTTCACGTTTCCACTACTGTCTGTGTAACTGGGTTTATTTATTACTCATTTTAGCACCGTAACTTAAAGAAACAAAATACGCGTAATCTTCTACCAAACATTTTTCATGCTTCTTTCCATCGCGAAGGTTTGGAAAGCATGAATTTCCTATCCCGAAGGTTTAGGTAATCCCGGTAGGTCCCCAAAATATGTAACTAATCAGGGAATGGACGAGAGGTTTCAAGTTCAAGAACTCAATTCCAAATCATTTCTGACCGTACAGTTAGGGGACTAAGCACAGAGTATCACATGTTATGCGCTGGTCCAGGTTTCAGCCATAATAGCCCTAGAGAGTCTCAAAAAAACAACCTTTCTAGCTGCCTCTCCAACACCAACTGATGTCCCTCTTTTCTGACCCGTATTTATATGGGTCAAGAACAATAGATCTCGCCTCAGACTTTACGTCACGTGACGGTCTAGCAGGTGCAATACTGTTCCAACTGGTTCTCAATTGGGCAAGCATTGCTGCCTGGCTGTTGGCGCTCTTCCAATTACAGCGTTTAGGCGGCAATTGGGAGGATGCACAAGTAGCTCATGTAACGGCAAGGCACACCACGAGTGTTGTCTCGTTTGCGTGTTACTGTACGGGAATAGCCGTTACAGAGCTTTGTCTACGTATAGCTTGTGGAACACACAAGTTATCGAGCGAGCACCGTTTTTCCCAACATTCCAAGTTAACATTATTTTTTTAAGTTGAATTCCTCAACAGTGAAAAAAAAGTGATTGGTTTATTAAATTTCGTCAGGCGCTCGCAAATGCGGTAGTGTCAATGTTGTAACTTTTAAACGGGACGGAAATCCCAATGGGCTCGAGATTGGTTTGATAAATACGGATGCAACCCTATTTACGTTGTCTTTTGGACTTATATGTTAGACTGCCTCAGCGGGGAATCGAAGGGACCTTTGAAATCAAAGGTCCCGGGTTCGATTCCCCACTGAGGCAGTCTGACATATAAGTCCAAAAGGCAACGTAAATGGTTTACATCCGTATTTAAAAAATATTGTAACTCTAGCTTTGTAGGCCACCGCGCACAAGGTCGTCTGAGAGAGGAGGTATGGATTTCGATTCCTAGCTTCACGTCAGTTGATTTAACGTCGCTAAAATCTTACTTTACAAAAGCAATGCTTCGAGGCATTAACTTCCTGGCGCGCGTGAGAGAGAAGTGGCGTGGAGCTGGGTGGCAAAACACGCAATTTTTTACCCAGCTGTCCTTGGCTTTCGAAACAAAACACCTCGTTTAAACGCTAGCAACTAATTCGTTTTTGGACGAATCACATCAAAAATTATATTTTTCACACATATTGATTAGGTAAAAACCTACACAGCGTAATTTTTAACGCAAATCTTATGCTAAAGTTAATACGGTTAAGCCCTAAACAGAATGGCTGCTGGCGGCTGCATGGCGTTGCAGGATTGTGAACCAAAGACGTCAAAAATCGATCGATTACGCAACACCAACCATACGATTGCAGCAATTTTAACCTTGTAGGCACGTAGTAACGCATTGCTTCGCACGGAATTGTCTTCTGTCTGGTTAGGGTTTAAAGACCTCATCAGGCAGAAGAAAGTTTTGTGCGCAGTAATGCGTTACTACGTGCCTACAAGTTCAAAATTCCTGCGATCGTATGGTTGGTGTTGCATATATCGATCGATTTTGACGTCTTTGGTACACCATCTGCAACGTCATGCAACCACGAGCAGCCACTCTGGTTAGTGGTTAGGGCTTTAATCTTTCGACAAGTGACCGCATGGGATCGAAGTCAGACCGAGGGGAAACATGGGGCAGAACTACCTTGGAGACTCCTTCTACATGTCACCCCTGATTTAGTCGAATGGATGCCCCACCCCACTGCCCCAATCGCATCAATTTTACCCCACATCCAATGTTAACATAACTTTCAGTTCCATTATGGTGAGAAAATGTGTAAACGGCGAAAGAAAATGATTATTTTATTCGAATTTTGTCGATTGTTGACGGGGGGGGGGGGGGGGTTGACGGTAGCTACTGAATTAAAACAAATCTGTCACCAAACACATCACACCTTTAAAAGAGATGAGCTAATGCCTTTTGAAGGGTATATTATGATTTGAAGAGGGTTGTCTCATTAACGAAAGCCTGCAAACCGTGTTTATTTTTCTCTGAATTAAGCTGAAATCAGAGCCACAATCCTCGCTTATTGCGTCATAAGAAAAGGTGTTCGATGTGCTGAAATGCTTCACAATTGTAAAATAAACATGTGAGCCTTTGGAGTAGTACTAACGTAACGAGGTAATTTTCATTGAACTAATCTACCAAACCGTGTTTCTTTACGTCAAATAGAGTTGGAATTAAAGTCATAAACTTGAACCATACTCACTTATTGCAGAACATGGAGTTCGACAACCTGAAGGCCTCACAACTCTAAAATGCGCGTGTAAATGTTTGTGGTAATGGTATTATTAACTCAGGGTGAAATTCCACTAAACAAATCCAGCAAATCGTCTGTTTTTATCTCAGATGAATGCAAGTTATATCCCCAAACGTGTACTTGGTTTAGATATGTTGGAAAAAAAGCCTTCGACCCAGTCAAAAACTTTTTTTAATGCTTTACGAAGTGGGATTAAGGTGTGAAGTAGCATCGAACAAACTTCAAAAACCATGTTTCTATATATCTCGAATATCAATGAAATTAGAGCTTGAAATCCGAACCATATACATTGCTTCGTGGAAATCAGCTAGACCGGCGGAATTTATTTTACGCCGTGTAATTCTAGTCTACATTATAAGGACACGTCTCGTAGCAAAAACACAAGCCCCAGCAAAACCGAAGACAACCCCTACAATGAAAACGGACAAGCGTGTCAATTCTTTGGCCAGAAGTTGAAATTGGTACGTTATTGCCTTGAAAAGTTGAAATTGGCCCATTGTTGCCTCGACTAATAATTTGCTCTGCGCCGTCATCTCAGCGGCAAGTCTTAAATGACATCATGCACGAATGACAAGTTATTTTTCACACGGTACGGATCGCTCAAACTAAACCGATAAACTGGGAGTGGGGGGAGAGAGATCCTGAACGGAGAATGCCTGTGTGTGGGGCAGTGCGGCTGAAGCCCTGCTCTTTAAAAAAAAAAAGAGATTAGGAGGGTGGTGGGGGTGGGGCATTAAAACTATGATTACGCATTAACTGACCCTACAAGGTAGGTTTTTGTGAGGATGGATGCAAAGAAGGAGGGAAGAGAGGAGATGGAGAATAGGAGGAAAAAGCGGAGTATACCAGGAAGAAAAATTGCCTATCAACTACGTGTGGCAAAGGAAGAGGGGCAGGTAACAGGATAGGAAGGGAGGAAAGGGGAGTGGAAAGAGGAAAAAGAGGACACGGAAAAGATGGGACGAAAGGGGGGAAGCCGGGGGGGGGGGTGGAGAAGATAGGTAGAAAAGAGAAACTTACAGAGAAAAGAGAAAAATTGCCTGTCGCAGTCAGCGTTCATGCAACATCGACTGTAGGAAACAACCATGGGTCAAACCAAACCACGGGCAAAAAGAAATCCGGGCGAAGCCGGTGCGATGCTAGTATCCATTTACAGAACGGACGATACGTGGTAGAACATAGTACGTGTATGGTTCATCTTTGGATTTATTTGCGCTTTGCCCATTGGCTTTCTAACTTGCCTGTGAGTATGGTATCCAACTATCAGTAAGCGTGCACCATTGCTATCGATGAGTGATACGAGACGATTATGATGTTAGGTAGACCACAAGCTTTGTTCATAACGCCCCCACGCATTTGGGATATGTGGGGTCCGTTTCCCCCTCCCCCCCTCCTTTTTTTAGGATGCCATTTTGGTAGAAACGAAGAAAACCATTGAAAATTGAAGGTTGTTCGAGGAACTCAAGCCGTGATTCAAAGGTGCCGTGATGTGTCGTGTGGTCGTGATGACGCTGAAAGTCCAAAGGCAAAAAATTGTATCCCGTATACATTTCATATTAATGTTGTTATAGGGGTGGACGGTGGGTGGGAGGTTTGTGGAGAATTACGGATTTTTTTGCCTTTTGGAGGCATGGGTCTGAAAAATTATAACTTTATATAATTATTGGCATTAAAAATTGTGTTTTTGCCCTTGATTTTCGCTCGAAACCCCCCCCCCCCCCCCCAACCCACCTTCCTTTTTTAAAGTGTTCTGGTGTCATTGTACACATCCGTAAAAATGTCGTAAGTTCACGGCCACGCGTGCTTCAAGTGTTTGGCTGGAACTCGTTGCTTCACTGTCGTTTCATTATTGACTTAGAAAAAATTTCATTAGGCTTGAAAACAGCTTGTTGCCCGTGCTCTTCCAGTCTGCAACTTCCCTACAATGTCATAGCTTTTTTTTTTTTTTTTGTAATCATGTTATACTGATTTTACACTTCATAATTCAAACACCGAATGTGCGTTCGAACGGTACTAGCGCGTCACACCAACCTCGAGCACGGACACGCCCAGTACTCCGTTTGATTTTACACGTAATGCCTGCGCTTGTCCGATGTCCAACCAGGTTTTTCAGGTGCCTTCCTCCTACATTCCAAGAACATCTCGATGCCATTTGCCTCTACTGCTCCACCTTCCACTCCCATCCTCTTTCACTATTGTTGCTTACGTTTTGGGAGCCTGAAGAGCGTTTCGTGGCGTGGCACGGCAATGCACCCACTGGATTTCACACGCAGTAAATAAAATGAACTTCGCTGGCATTTTGAAACGTGGCCACTGGCAAAATGAAAATCGCGGCCCAGTTCGGTGCGCTACTGGAAAATTATTACGTGCGAAATCAAACTACACGGTTCGGCCTGGTATGGCATGGCACACTTTATTATGAAGTGTGAAACGGTGTTAGGAACAGTCTGAATTATTAAGATACGTAACTAAATTAACTGATGCTATTAGAGAGATAAAACCCACCTGAGGCCAAAGGAATTTCATATGGACGGTGTTATGTTATAGTAAGCATGTCTTTACTACTAGACTTTGACACCTAAAACGTTAAAGAAATATTATTTCTTTAGCGTTTGAGGTGTCAAAGTCTACTGTAGTGAAGACTGTAACATGCTTATAATTTAGAGCTTAGCACCGTGAAAGTGGGTTTTTCAGTCTTTATGCATTACATAAGACAAATTTGAGTTAGTAGGGTTGCTTTACTCTAAATAAAATATCGTTAGAAACTGATTTATTTTTTCTGTCTGATCAACGGTACAGTCGCCATCTTGGATTATCACACACATGAATTTTATGATCATTCTAAGAGAAAATGGATTCCAAAATAATATTCGTAACTGATTTGTTTTTAATCTGATGACCGGTTTAGAATTTACAAATCCAGAACCGTTTTTGTTACTTTTTTTTCTTTCTTACGATCTTTCTTAAAAGAAAAAAAAAGTAAAATTTTCTCAAACTTTTTCCTTTTCAGTCTGACGTATGGTTTAGGAGTTAGATGCTAAAAAAAACCCTGGTTGGAGGCCATTGTCTGTGGCCATGAGAGACTTTCAAACACTTCAATAGTACCACGCTTGAAGAAAAATGTAACCAGTTTGATTTCAGTTTGTCGACGAGTTTCAAAGTTATATGCCCCACAAAAGTTTCTGACGCCGTTTTCAGCGGCCATATTGGTTTTCAGAACCTGTGTAAACCCATACGTCGTTCAGCCAAAGTTCAAAGAATATTTCTGTCAAATTACTTCCCATTGATTCACGCATTACGCCTTAACAGCAAATAAGACAGATAGCAACACGGACAGACAAACCAAAAAAGGTACCAAATCATCGAATTAAATGGGGCATCGTTCCCTTCGTTCGCTCAGTCAACAAGGGAGAGACGAAGGGGCAATCGTAGACGTAGGTCACCAGGAGAGGTAAGTGGACCAAGCCTATACTTAATCATTCATTATAACCTTCATGAAAAGTGAGCAAAGTCGATAGTCAAAATAAAAAAAAAAATAAAAAAAAAGGGTTTAACGAGCGTTAACCACTCCTGGTCATCTGCCCGAAGCCCTAAGGCCCTATGTCTGCAACAGCCAGATTCCCAGGCAGTCACCCACCCAAGTATCAATCCGGCCCAATGCTGCTTAACTTCGGGGATCTGACGAGAACCGGTGTTTCCAGCACTGCAAGGCCGGAAAAAGAAAAGCTAACTACTAAATAATAAGGTCACACATATTGTTGCTCTTTACCGCAACAAAGAATTTAACTACAGACGTTGGATACGAAGAATAATGATACCATGTATGGTTTACAGAGCAAGTCTTGAAATCTAAAGGTCTGCAATGAAATTTGCTGCTGGAAACTCTCACTTCTAAACCAAAACATCCAGCTGATTTTAATCTTTGTTTAATCGAATGCCGATATTATCGATGTGAGTGGTAGTCTAAAATTTAGATGGCACAGTTCAGTCAATATAACATGAAAATAGATCATGTTGCAAGGTCGATGGAAGCTATAGAAGAGCCCTAGCTTGATTACTAAGTTACACCTTCATGCACAGTTTTATAAAATCCGACGTTTTGGGGAACTTTACTACGAAGCCAAGCTTCGAACATTGCACAAAAAAGAATGTAATGACCACACACGAGGCCTTTCAATGCTTTGTTCAATAAAAAAAAAAACACTACAAATTTGTTTTAAAACAATGAAAATGCAAACGGATTGCCTGGCATCGGTTTTGAACTGACTTTTTCCTGTCCACCACCTATTTAACCAATGTGTTATCCCCGTGTTTGGCAGGTACTCTGCAAGTCTTTTTTTTTAGAGCTGCAATTAGATCAGGGATTCATTCTCGTGTCCTCCTGGCTCAGGGAGGCGTTCTACCTGGAAAACTGGGAAAATTCAGGGAATTTATCAAGTCTGGAAAATTCAGGGAATTTATCAAGTCTGGAAAATTCAGGGAATTTAT
>JAHWFP010167227.1:16534-53981 GCA_023313725.1 Lithobius niger
CCCCTTTTTGCCGTTCTGCGGGCGCCCTTGCATCAGGCACTAAAAAGGGGCTGGTCAGCGCCATGAATTATCTATAATAGAAACGCACGAGCCCTTTGGCTCTTCAATATGGCGCTGACCAGCCTCTTTGTAAATATGAACTTTAATCTTGTCAATGGCTTGAAGTTTTCGGTGTTGCTGATGAAATACGTTTTGGTTTCTTATTTTTCAGCATAAGTGAATAAGGCTCAAAGGCTTTAAGAACTAAAAATTATTAAATGTCATTTTGATTTTGCGCAACTCTATATTGGTGACTACTTGTCAAGGCGCAAACTCGTTAGCTTTTGCCATCCCACTTGAAACTCACATTTTTCAATCACGTCTTGGATAATGTAGCATACATTTTAAGAAATTGTCATGTGTTAGCGTTTACAAGAATTTTAAAATTGTACACGTTGATATCAGAAACATAAGAAAAAACTGGGAAAGCGTCCTAGTTGAAATGGCCGAAACGGATATTTCCTAGAACGTAATTGTTCTTACTGAGGTATAAACAGGAAAAAAACGAAATTCGGCTCGATTAGTGATATATAAACGACCGCGATAGTATGGCTTAGCTATAGGGCTTCAGCTTATGGTCTCTAAGGTCACTGGTTCAATTCCCGCTCAGGCAGTCTGCAATTTAAGTCAAAAAGGCAATGTAAATAGGTTTTTACCTGTATTTATTTATCTTACTTGATTTATAAATGAGCTTGAATTATAAAATATCGAAGGTAATGGCTAAATTAGAGTCATCCGAACACTTGTAGGGGAGGTGGAATTTTGGTTTTAGTCTTCCGTACCGCCGTACCGGCTGAGAAGACTATTGCAACGACTTTGTCCGTCCGTCCGTCGCTTTTTTCAAATTCGCAACGGTACCAGATAGAGACAACCACGGTTTACAACGTTAGATTCAGTGTGAGAAGTTAGTTAAATAACATGGCAAATTAAAACATCGTTACTTCCTTAAAGCTAATAGACTTATTCGACGTAACTAAATTAAATAATAACATTTTATCGTCGAATTGAAATCCTAAGATAACACGCAATAAAAACAAATGGGTTTTAGCTTCGTATAAATTAGTCTCGTCGCATTGTTCAATGAATGTATACGCTTACCGCCAAACCAAATTCTCCATTAGGCCTTTCTGATACTTCCGAAATTAAAAACTGTGTTAAAGAAAATTGTAATTGTGTGGTGAAGGCGCGCCGTGTTGCAAAAATGAATAGGCTTATTATACAATCCAAATCTCCGTTAGCTGCTACTTACGAAATTAAAACTGCTAGTTAAAATTAGGCTTAAAAGCTTGCAATTACGCCTAAAATGTAAAATAGGCCTATAAGCTAACACATTTTTAACCGGCAATTGTGATGGTTACTGCTTTTAGACTAGTATAATACAGATAGCTGTTGTAGTGCATGATAGAGGTGTGTGCCTCAACATTGGAAGTGGAGGAACTGTACAGAAGACCGGTGCGACTAGGCAGTCGCTGTAGCCGCTTGTTTGTCCTTAAGTTAATGTTATTAGATATAACTGGTGAGATAGAAATAAATTTTCCTATAATGCTAAAAGTTTAAGCATTATTGAAGTGTACAGACAGCGGAGTTGTTAGGATAAACAGTGTTTTATTTTTTAAAAATGTAAATGCTTTTCTAACTGAAAACAGTAAAAAATGCAAGAACGTCACTTTTCTAGGAGGTGGGTAAATTTGAACAAACGTACCATTGATAAGTATATGGCTCTCTTAGTTTTGATCGTTAACTCTCATACCAGAGAAGGGGCTAGTTAACGGAAAAAGGAAAACCTTATATGTATTGACCATGGTTTATGTTAAAACAAGTCTATATGTCAATTAAAAGGTTCTACTATTATGAAAAAATTGCTGAGGAAAATGAACCTAATCTGAACAAAGCTGCTGACGAGAGATCAAATCTGGGAGTCACCTAATTACACTAAAATAATCAAGGAATTAAGTGAAATAAACTGGAATTATCTTGAAGCTATCCATTGCCCAAACACAGTGTACGAAACAGTGCAACAAAGATTTCGATAACAAACAAAACAAAAACTGTTAAGCCGTTACGAATTACAAGTTAACAAGGAAAAAATGGATCACAGAAGAAGTAATTACACTAATTATCAAAAATAAATAAATAAATAAATTGTGAAAAAGTAAAGAAATATTCTGAGGAGCCAACTGTGCTACCTGAATGTTTTGAATTGAAAACTATTACTAGAAAAACGCATGTAAACAAAGTTACTTTAAAAGTCGGATTCAAACTGCAAACAGCAATAACAAAATAATTTGCGAAAACATTACCGAATTCTTAGGGGATATGCCAAAGTGTAACACTGATGAACAAGAGTCATGAAAAATGGTCTGAACAATAGGAGAACGAGGAGAATGAGGCTGAACGATGTGAGAGCTCAACCAAGATGCCTGAAGGAACTGATCTGGTCGAGGGATGGAAAGGGGACCCTGGCAAAGTCTTTGCCAGACCATGCCGGCCAAGGCAGAGTTGAGAGACTTCCATACTCTTTCAGCGACTATAGGATCTAATCTGGACATTATTTCGACCCACTGCTATGATCGGAGGATTCGCGCATCCCCGGGATTTCCCAGGGGATTTCCCTTCCACTTACTGGACATCTTTCTGCTTCTTAAATCACCTAAGGTTCAAAAACAGAGCCAGTTCATCTACACGAGCACAAGCCCATAGCGAAGGGCACTTGATTAGGGAGGGGGAGCCCCCCCCCCCTCACTTCGCCAACTCTAGTATAGTAATGGAATTGCCAATTAGCTTTTAAAATGACAGTGTCATAGAGCCCAGAAACTACTTTGGTCTGGCGAGCCCCGGAAGCTGAAGCATTTTACGTTATTTTTGGGTTTCCCGTGAGCACGTTGCAACATATCTGTCAAGCAAATTTCGGTGGTTTTTCTTAGTCGTTCTTCAGCATGACAGGTTTAGTAAAAACTAAATTGTAAGTTCTGTTTTTTTCTAGACATTTTATCTGATAATTAATCGATTTCAGTTTAAAAATTATTTTTGTATACAGGCCTGTAGCCAGTCATTCAAGATCCCCGACCCCCCCCCCACGTGGAATAGTTGTAACTCTAGCTTTTGGTCCTTGAGCCTATTGAATGACGAACAACCGCACGCATGCATGGGTAGTGGGGAGGAATCATGAAAGGTGACCCACCTCTATCCAGCGACAGAATTTTTTTTTAATGGACCATTGAAAGGCATAAAATGGTGTTTCTTTTATATAATATCCTCAATTTTATCCCAAACAATTGGAGGTATTATAGAGAAAAATCTCCACATTTTAAAACAACAAAACTCAATTTCTGCCACATGCAGAAAATTACAAAAAGTTAAACGTCGAGAGATCAAAATAATGGTCAAACTTTTTACTCAGTTTTGTCCAAACAACTAGAAGTATTATTGTAGTAAAGCTTCTACATTTCATATCGAGAAGAGCCATTTTTCACTTCTTTTTCCTTGAAGTATTTTTATCCTCAAATTCAAGACTTGAGTGATACTTTCGCCCTTAATTTCGGGACCTTAGAGTCGCGTTTAATCTGGGATCTTAGGGACACTTCGTCAAATTCTGGACTTCCACATTTTTTGGGGGGTGGGGGAGGAGGGAAAGAGGGGATGAATGCGGGAGAAGTCGTGCGACCCACAGCGAGTCTCTCTCTCTTCCTCCCCTTCCCTCGCCTACGTAACTGATGAGTGATGTAGATTGGGAGGAGTTTGGTTCTGTAGAACCCTTCTATGTGGACATGTTAGGAGCCAAAATTTTAGTTCACAGATGGCGTCCGACGCCAGCAGTTCTATACGTGACTTTTTGCGCCCTCTATGGCTTAAAGTTACGCTATGAGACCGTACGCACTATGTCGTCACGCAGTGAGGTGGATCCACTGAGTAACAGCATGGTAACAGTTTCGAACAAGAGGGAAGGCGCGGCCAGTAAATTTGTGTTGTCACACATATATTGGAATAACTATCAAATGGCGGGATAAAGAGCAAAAAAATACCATCAGAACTTAAGATAAATTCGGACTAACTTCATGAATTTCACGAAAAAATCGCCAGTTTTTCCAAATTGCTACTTTCTTCATCTGTAACGAAGGGGGAAGGGGCTCGATAGTTGTGAAATCACTTTCGAGAGGGGGGTTGCGGGTTGGGTTGCAGAGGTTGTGACAATGTGTTAAGGGGGAAAGGGAGCCAATTTGCCGAAACATCGCAAAACTTGCATGATACTTGTGATACTTGTGAAATTTGGTGCACAAGACATTCTTAGCATTACAAGTCAAAACATCCATGGGATCCCGTGAAATACCGCGAAAGGCCTCCAACGACCCCCCCCCCCCTTCCTCGTGCCGCCTCCCTGATGCTTGATACTTACTGCAGGTCTAGCTAAAAGCTTGAATTGTGGCTCACAAGTCATTCTTAGCAATACACATCGAACCAGCCATGGAACCCCCATGAAATATCCACAAGGCTCTCCCTCCCTACCTCAGGCGTGACCAACAAATTATTGATGATGGAGCTAAAAGCATGAAGTTTGGTACACAAGTCATTCATAGTAGTACAAATCGAACTAGCTATGGAACCCCCTCGAGATACTCTCCAAGGAACCCCCCCCCCCCCGTGCCTCCTCCTTGAGGCCTGACCAACAAATTCTTGTAGATAGTGCTAAAAGATGAAATTTGGTACACAAGTCATTGTTAGCAGTAAAATCCAAACATAGCTATGGATTTCCCATGAAATCCCCGAAGGCCCCTCAGGGCTCCTCCCATTCCCCTATTCCCGCTCCATGAGGCTTACACCCGAAGAATTCTTGTTGATCGTGCTAAAAGCATGTATTGTGGTATACCACTCATTCTTAGCATTGGAAATCGATCCAGCTATGGATCCCTATGAAATACCTACAAACCCCCTCCCCCGGCGTCCACCCCTCCCCCTCCCGTCCACCCCCCCCCCCCATTAAACATCGATAACCAACAAATTATTGCTGAAGTACTAAAAACATGCGTTGTAGCAGTAGAATCGAACTACATACGGAAGCCCATGAGATACAACCAAGTGCCTCCCTGTGCCTTCTCCACGAGACTGGTGACCAACAAATTCTAGTTCGATTTGTACTGCTTAGAATGATTTATGTACTAATTCATGGTTTAGTAAGATCAGTAAGAATTTGTCAGTCAATAACCTCATACAGGTGAGTGTGGTGGGCCACAGGAAGGTGCCTTAGGGGGTATCTAGATGGGTTCCATAGCTAGCTCGATTTATAAGCTAAGAATTGACTTGTGTACCAAATTTCATGGCTTTTGGGTCGATGTGTATCATTAGCCCAAATTCTGGCCCGTAACAGCTGTACTACTGGAGATCGAACTAATGAACCGATGTTCAAGTTTTATATCTCAAAACGTGGTGTGAAGAAGGCCTAGGGCCTTTTGAACGCTATTTTAATATGACTACAATTGTTCTTCTTCTTGTTGGGAAAATTTTGCTTTCACCTACACATCGAACCTAAGAACCTATTTTCAGTGTTTACAGCTTAAAATTGAATATTAATAAGGCTCTCTTATAACAGTTACTTTAAGGTGACTATAATTGTTGTTGTTCTTCATCTTGGGGAAATTTTGCTCTCACTAGAGATTGAAAAAATGAACCGATTTTCCAATTTCGTAGCTTAAAATTGAGTATTAAAAAGGCTCTCATAACATTTATATTAAGGTGATTGCAATATTCTTTTCTTTGTTATTCTTGCTGGACAACAAAAAATAGATATTCGTATTAAAAGAACGCTTAAGCGTATAAAATACGGGTATAAGCCTTAAACCTTAAAGCCCTAAGGAACATGTATTAGACAAAGACGTAAGCCATCAGCGTTGCACTAATACGTGTACAAGAATCTCCAGCTTGTTTTTTGGGACGCTGGAGATTCCTTTACACGTATTAGTGCGACGCTGATGGCTTACATGTCTTTTTCTAATATCTGTTCCTTTACAACTTAAGTTTTTTAAGGCTTATATCCGTATTTTATACGCTTAGGCATTTTTTAATACTGATGTCTACGATAACTTAGCACCTCATTATCCGATTCATCAGTAACCTTTCACATCGACTCTGTGCCCTATTTACGGATTCAACTTCAATAAAAGTTGTAAGGAATTTCCTGGATTTGTAACATCTCAATTGTAACCCATTAACTGTACATTACACATAGTGAAAGGCTCGTGGAATGGGTGTTATACTCTCTAACAAGATAGCCCAGACATTTTGGACCAAAAAAGGACCAAGTTGGAAAAAAAAATTCCAAGCTGGAAATTTGCAGGTAGGTAGTAGTAAACGTTGTCAACAACATACCAAAAGTCCCCCAAAATCCTACCGGAAGGGGATTCGCAATATTGGAAAATGACCACCACTTTAGGCTTTTATCTGTATAGCGTCTAAACGGTCACTCCTACAGCAAAACTTGTTGAGATTAAAACCAAAGTGCGGATAATTTTGAGTCAGATTGGTCTCTACAAAATGTTTTGTACAATGAAAGCTTCCCTGTCAAAAATCGTATACATTATTCCGGAAGTGTAGTAGCCGTACTGAAAAATCGTTGCCATTTCGGGCTTTACTGTCTGCATGGCCTAAACGTTCACTCCTACAGCAAAAGTTGTGGAAATCAAAATGAAAGGGTTAAAATGTCTGAGACAGGTTGATGTCTATAAACTTTTATATAAGGAATATCTATATACCACGAGCCACGGCTGTTTGCCGTGATGTCATCATGAGTTAGCCAATGACGAACGAGAATAACGGATCTTTGGCCGTCTGAGTGAACGAGCCCAGTCACGTGATACTCGTGTCGCAGCTAACAGCCGTAGCGCGTGGTTTAAACCAGATAATGTAAAGTAAATTAGCAATATGTATGTACGTATGTGTGTAGACTCTGTAGAGTAGTTGCCGTGTTCAAAAGAGGGCATTATGGCAACATTAGTCACTTAGTGATGCAGGCACAATGAAGTGGTGCGCGGGATTTGAGGTGCAATGTAAACTTCTAAACTCCGCTGCCAACAAATAAATGGGTATCAAGAGCATTCCAGTGAATGATTATTGTAGGATAAAAAGAGAATCTGTGGTAGTCCCACGACGTTTAAATTAAACGGAATTTCTTAGAACGTTCATTTCCCCCAACAAAATAAGGAGAAAACAGGTGACCAGTAGGATCAATTATTGTTTCACTGTTGTAAATTCTGCACTGAAGACCGAGACGTCTTTTATATCTTTGAGCAGCCGGGACTGGGAGATCGAGGGCATTCAGCGGTGTGGTTACACAGGTATCACAACCGAAAGTTCAGCAATCAGAGTGGTGCAGTTAGGATCCCACACACTACTGGAGTATCCAACTTGTAGACAACCATCTGAGCTGCTATGGGAGCATCATGAAGAAAGCGATAAAATTACCGCAGACATCTAGAAGCCCTGATAGAAATAAACGAGACGTCATCTTTTCAGGAGAACACTGAGGCATTTCATGCTAGAGAGCATGTTAATCTGGGTGCAACCAATAGTGCAGTGGAATAAAATATTTGTCCTTCTTATGCGTGAAAGAAATCACACCAGTTTGGATTTATCACTGCGTCCCACAAGGTGCACCAAATTTGGATCTGACTGAAGTCTTGTTGCAACATATGACAGTCCTCAACAGAGGGAATGACCAAGCAGTGGAAGTCTTCAGCATATAAGACGGTATTAGACTGCTCAGAAACAGGTGGATCATTTATAAAAATGCTGAAGAGGAGAGGGCTCACAATGAAGCCCTGCGGGACGCCAGACGTAACTTTTCTGACAGCCGAGAGCTGACCACATAAGATAATTGTTGGGTGCGGTGTCTGAGAAGCTCAGAGATCCAATCAATCACCTGTTTTCCACCCTGTGGTCCACAGAGTCAAAGGCTTTTCTAAAGTCATTGGAGATCGCATCGAACGGACATGATTATCAAGCAGAACCTACTGCGCAAAATGAAGACAAGTGGAGGCCTGACATGAGGGAGAGGTATCTCAGAGTGCACTCTTGTATGTTGGGTGCTCTCTTTGCCCGGTTGCTTTTATCTCAGTCAATCAATCAAACTGTGCTCCGTATCTGATGAATCATCAGAACAGCATTTGGAGCTGTGTGAATTCAAACAGTCCAGTGATGCCAAAGATATAGAAGCTATGCTTCAGGTAGATCTGCTCTTTGATTTACCAGACAGATGCTGTGGCTGATGCGATAGTCAACTGTCACGGCTGAAGAAGGTCTGTAACTGGAAAACCCCTTTCTGATGTCAAAATAAAGAAGAACGACAGAGTAAAGATATTATTTTATACGTGTTCACACATCAGAATACATGGTAGCACAGAAACAGATAACTCCGAACTTCTATTTATAAAATTCGCGTTTGTTATAAAGTCTGATGAAGACTATCACAACATCGTCCTCCCAGTTTGATTGATGACGTGTCCATGCAAAAAAAAAAAAAAAAGAGTTCTCTACTAGACTTACTACCCACCTGTAACGTTACAAACAGCACTATCCTACATTTCGGAGATGGCGTTAGGTGGTGGTTAGGTGGCGGCCCGCAAAATAATTATTTTCAGAGGTGTATGTTGTATTTGATGGTTATGACTACCAAATGACAACCAAACACGAAGACTCAGGTTTGGGGGAACCCACTGGATCCTACTGAGTAGGGGTGGTCATGCAAAGAAGAAAGGCTAGCACCGAATCTCACAACTCTTCCAGCTGCACCAGGAAATCTTCATAGGATCGTGTGTAATTGCAAAACTGATTTTCTTCCAGATGTACATGCTGTCTGTCCGGACTAAAGTGCACAGACATAATTAAGTGGGCACTGCAGTGGTTGCTGTAGTAATGGGAACTCCATAGAAGACGGCGAACCAGAAACTGATTACAAATTTAACAGTACTGATTTATTTGCATATTACGTTTGTTATGTTATATTGCCTTTCCAAACTTGCAAAGACAAGGTGTATTAAATGTGAATTTTGACAGAAAATCGATCCTTGTAAAAAAAATTATAGAGACCAGTCTGACTCAAAATGTTATACCCTTTCATTTTGATCTCTACAACTTTTGCTGTAGGAGCGAGCATTTAGGCCCTATACAGAA
Source organism: Lithobius niger (assembly GCA_023313725.1). Lineage (NCBI taxonomy): Eukaryota > Metazoa > Arthropoda > Chilopoda > Lithobiomorpha > Lithobiidae > Lithobius > Lithobius niger. The sequence continues at coordinate 25,733 of JAHWFP010167227.1, forward strand.
TAAAGTCCGAAATAGCGACCTATGGTGGCTCCCCTTCCAGAACATCGAATACGATTTTGACCTGTATAAAAAATCTTATAGAGAGCAATCTGATTCAAATTTTACACCCCTTCATCTTGGTATATTCAACATTTATTGTAAGAGTGACCGTTTAGGCCCTATGCGGAGTAAAACCCCAAATGGTGGCAATATTCCAATACGGTGGCTCCCCTCCCGGTCGGACTTTGGGTACTTTTGTTATGTTGTTAACCACTTTGAATACTACCTACATACACATTTTCAGCTTGGGATTTTTTTTTCTTTGTGCAAACCTAAATTGGCTGGGCTGATTCTAGCTCAACTAGTTGAGAAAAGACGACCGCAGGTAAACATCCCACAATTTAAGATCCCACTTTTCTTCCGGAGTGATCATCAGACTTTTTACCATCTAACAATGCTGTACGTATTATGGCCGTTTTACGTACGACTGACTGTACATTTCTGTCTGTGAGGTGAAGTGTGACAAAGATTTGCATTTCGCGAATTTCGTATTGGGGATGTGCAATTTTAAACTGTGGTCCACATTACACAGCAGACGTTCAACCACTTAATGTATAACGCCAGACTCAATGTAAACAAGGACAGGAAGCATTGGCTCACACGAAAAAAAATTCAAAGGGTAAAAATTTAATTAAACATTTTTAAATTTAGACATTAAAAATTTGTAAAAATATTGAAAAATTAAGAATTGAACATTTAAGAATAAAAAGAATTTAAATCTAAAATTGAAAAATTTTTAAGTTCAGTATATTATTTACAACAGGTACAACCTGTAAATTCCGTCGTATTTGACGGGTGAACAGCTAATCTATAAAATAAAACCATTTTTAGCCTAGCAACGTCCTCCAGATCATAACGGTACAGCAGCCATACTCGACGATGCCATCAAAGAGTTCGCATGCGCGCCATTTTCAAAGAACTTCGACTGTAGTCGGCGTTTCTTTTGCCCCCTGTCGTCCAAGCACAAAGGCTGGCTCGCATCCGTCAGTTGTATGGCGGGAAAAAGTGGCCATCGCGTTACCCGGGTAACGCAGCTTCCCTACGCGCAGATGACGAAATAAATCTCAACAAGAGCACGAGATCGCTGGCTAGACGGAGCACAAGACCGAGACGCAGAGGGCCTGGGGGCAAGTTGAGGCGGCGTAAAAGAGATTAACAAGACCCGAGCCATGTGACCCCGCACATCTTACGACCATTGAGGAAGGGAGAGAAGGGGCGCAAGAAACTGCTCGACGTCAGCTTTACGACTTTTAATTGCGTTAAACAAGAGGCAAGTAGCCAGAGGCCAGTCAGCGAAGCTAAGTCTTAACTTTTAAAACAAACTGCGTTGCGAAAGGCCCACGATGTCTTTTGAGGAGCACAGAAATAAGGGAGACTTGACCTCAAAAGAGTTAGTGGCTCACTCCGGAAGAATGCAATAAACCACAGAGATATTAGGAATCGGCGAGATTTTTCTCGCACTTCTACTGGTGAGCTGTACTAGGGAAAAGTTGGTACCCCGAATGCTGAAGACGTTGCTGAAGACGTTGATAAAGCCACTGCTGAAGACATTGCTGAAGAACAAATGAAGTGCATAATGGAGCCAACTTAGTGAACTGCTTTGGACTAATTACTGTTACGAATGCGACCCACGACTTGTAAATGGATACAAGTTTGCCGACGACTTAAAAATTGCTTCCGAAGTAATAGAACAAAACGATGCTTCTGCAATTTCAACCACGATTTGCCACATACAAAAATGAGCGACTACCTAGCAGTTACCTATTTCCCAACCTAAATGCCAGACTTTTTATATTGGCAAAACAAACCCAGCTTTTTCCTACTCTTTAACAAACCAGTTACTGCCCAACGTATGCGAAATCCGAGATCTTGGAGTCTGGTTCACCTCAAACCTCAAGTCTTCCTTACACTGTGGTAAAATAGCCACATCAGCCGTCAGACGTCTCGCTATTGTAAACAGATGCTTTACATCTGGTGACATTAAAACAAAAGTCTGGGCATTTAAGGTTTTCGTTCGCCCCCTACTTGAATGTGCTAACCCAGTGTGTTCACCACCATTGCTTAAGGATATCGACTTGCTCGAATCTGTTCAACGTTGCTTCACAAAAAGTCTCCATGGGTTTAAAGATTTACCATACTACAAACGTCTGACTGAACTAGATCTTGACTCCCTTGAAATGCGCAGATTGAAATCAGATTTGATCCTTACTTTTTGAATTCCACGCGGTTTTGAAAAAGTTGACCTTCCCCTATTTGATCGTCGTAACCTACTCTCTACCCGCGTACATTCCATGAAACTGTCACTCCCGTTCGCAAGAACTGAATGTAGGCGAAGCTTCTTTGCAGTGCGGATGATCCCAGCATGGAATTCCGTTTCAGAGGAAGCCATTTCAAGTAGAAATGCTGCCATCTTCCGACGAACCCTGAATTCAGCATCACTTAGCCAGTTTCTAAAAAGACCTGAACACGTCTCCACACAAAAGATGTAATCCCATTTCACTTGCTCAGGCTTCTCAGCTCTTAAACCATTAACTTGACCAGGATTGGTGTTAGTGGGCTTGCACCCCTTCCAATTCCTTACCGCTTCCTAGTGGTTAAAATTTTTATTATTATTATTATTATTATTATTATATCACCAGGTGGCGTATTCGTTTTGTCGCAGAATTTTGTGCTCCGACATTCATGTGATTTTAAGACGATTTAACTACAAAAACCGCGGATGGATGCCCAGCAAAGGAAAACGATGTAATGGTGAGTGTGCAGAAAGAAACAGACTTCATTTTGGTTGAGTACACGCTGTTTTATCCAATTCTAAAGTTTTGAATCGACGAACATTTTAAACGCGGGAAAGGAGGAATTTGTTGTGACGTCATGCATGAACGGGAGCACTCTCATATGACGATGGACGCGACCGTAAGCAGTGTGTTCGGAAAGTTAAGAATTCAAACTGTATTTGAAAACGTGCACGACAGCATTGCGTTCGGATAGTAGAGAATTTTGACGATGTCACGATGTCAGGATTGCGAGAACGTAATCAAAACTACGGAAGGAGACTTTATTTGTTGTGCAGAATGCAAAGGTAAATATCACTACAACTGCTCCGGTCTTGCTCTTTCAACAATCAAGGCAATGGGAAAAAAGAAAAAAAACTGGAAATGCAAAAGATGTAGAGGTGGGAGAAGTAATTCTCAAACAATTGAAGATGATGGAAATCAAACTAACGAAGACGATGAAGATGACGAAAATACAGAGAATACAGAAGATGAGACGAAAATAGAAGAAAGAGATGACGCAATAGCACGAATTGAAAGAAAACTAAACGAACTCAAAAAAGACAACGAAAAAATTTTGGAAGGAATGAAATTCATGGAAGAGAAGTATGAAGAAATGAGAAAGGAAAACAGGGAAATAAAAAAAGAAAATACTGAACTAAAAAAAAGGCTGGACGTCATAGAAGAAAAACTGGGGAAGCTTGACAATGAAGAAAAAAAGTGCACGACCGAAATCAAAACTACCATAAATAAAATACAACAAAACCAAAATGAAGCTGAGCAGTATGCAAGGAACAAAAATATAGAAATCTACGGTGTGGAAAACTCCAAAAACGAAGACATGAAGGACACCGTATACAGACTAGCGGACGGTCTAGGCATATACAGTTTCGAAGAATGGCACGTAGACAAGGCACACAGATTGCCTACGAAGAAGCAGGACAAGCCAGAAACAATTGTTATACAATTCAAGAGCAGGGAGTACAGAGATGCATGGCTGTACGGAAAAAAAGGAAGAATCACCAACGAAGACATCTTTAAAAACGGAAACCAGACGAAAATTTACATCAACGAACACGCAACACCATTCTACAAGTCCCTCATATGGAAAGTAAAACAGGAATTAAAACAGATCTTCAAGTTTATTTGGTTCAAGGAAGGAAAAATACACCTACGGAAAGACGAACGAGAAAAACAAGTGTACACAATTAAAAGTGAAGAGGACCTTGGAAACTTAATTAATAAACTCAAGGTTGAAGAAAAGAATACTGCCAAAGAATAAACAATGGAAGTACACGAACCAGTGAATGACGTTTTTGAAAGTTTTGCAAAAATGAAGGAAGGAACAATTTTAACTAATAGTGCTGTTTGTATAAAATGTCTTCACGTTAACATTAGAAGTTGCAAAACTAACTGGGACAAATTCTTTCTAGATATTACAATGAGTGAAATTGCATGGGATGTTATTGTGCTAACCGAAATTAACCTGAAAACAGATGAACTTTCAAGATATCACATTAACAAATACGACAGGTATGATATCTGCAGGATAAACCAAGGAGGTGGTGGCATACTACTTTTTGTCAGAAAAAACAAATTTGATAATGCTTCTTGTGAAAATATTAAGATTGGCGAAAATGATGCACTTGACGCATTATTAACCTTAAACAATCAAGATTTTAACATCATAGCCTTGTACAGAAAACCCTCCTCAAGTCGCCATATTTTTATAAAGGAACTTAAAAAAATTCTAAATGAAAAAGCCAATTTGAAAGATACAAACATAATTTTCCTGGGAGACTTAAATTTTAACACACTAACTGAGACACAAAATGTTTGCGAAAAAAAAGACATTGATAAATTCGAAAACTTAATTGCATACTATGGCTATAGCCAGCAAATCAATACAGCCACAAGAGAAGAACTAAGACAAAATAAAATTACAAAATCATGCATTGATCTCATTTTCACGAAATTAAACAATATCGATTGTAAAGGTTCCGTTATTACAATGAAACCAGCTGACCACTATTACATAGCAATAGAAATGTGGAGCAAAAGTAAAAACAAACTTAAAGCAGTAAAAAACAAAGCAGTAAATGACCTCGAATACATACTTCTAAACACTAATATTAATAAACAACTTAAAAACGTAAACTGGGCTTTTTTGAAGCAATACAGTGATCCAAATACTGTATATACAAAAATTGAAGAAACAGTTGGTGGTATCTATGCTAAGAACACTGTACCCAGGAAAAAGTGTAAGCACACAAAAAAAGATGTGATGAGAAATGAATGGATGAATGCGGAACTGTTAAATATTATTAACCAAAAAAATAAATTATGGAATTGCATCAGAAAAAGGAGTGCAGTATCACCAGCACAAATAACGCTTTATAATGATGCTAAACGTGATGTTAAAAATAAAATCTCTAAACGTAAACAGGAATACTATAGTAAATTCTTCAAAATACATGAAAAAGATAGCAAAAAAGTTTGGGATAAAATAAACCTACTAACAGGGAAAAATACAAAGAAAACTTACATTGACGAGCATATAAAATTAAATTTTAAAGACAACATGAAGAATACCTGCGAAAATTTCTCTACTCATTTCGAGACACAAGTACCTAATTTAAAGAATAAGAACAATAAAAATAAACATATGAACATTAAAATGAAAAATAAAGCTAAGAAAAACATCTGTACAGAAAAAAATTCAATGGGACTCTTGGAAGCAACACCATATGATGTTTTCTGTATTATTAATAAGATGAATTGTAAAAAATCAAGCGGCTATGATGGCTTCTTACTAGAACACTTCAAAGAAACAATAGAAAATACATGTGGCTTTATGACAACTTTGATAAACTGTATTATTAAAACTGAAATTTGGCCAGATAATTTAAAAAAGCAAATTATTAGACCAGTGTACAAAAAAGGCAAAACACAGGATCTAAATAATTACAGACCGATTGCCTTACTTCCAGTCTTAAATAAAATCATCGAAAAATTTTTTGCAACTAAAATTGAATGTTTTTTAAAAAAACATAATATACTAAATAAGCAACAATATGGTTACAGAAAAGGCATTGGAACTATTGATGCACTCAACTATATAAATAATAATGTTAACAGAGCATTAAATGAAAGTAAATATGTAGGGGCACTCCTAATTGATTTAACAAAAGCTTTTGACACTCTAGAAAAAGACACCTTACTTGAGAAAATTTATAAACATGGAATAAGAGGGAAAATGTTCAATATTTTAAATAGCTACTTAACAGGTCGTAAATGCTGTGTAAAAATAGCAAACAAAACCAGTGACTGGAAAGACATTGTGTATGGTGTACCACAAGGATCAATACTTGGTCCCCTCTTATTTATTATATACATAAATGATATCACCGAAATTAATTGGAACTCAATACTTACACTTTATGCTGATGATATTTTTTTGTTATCAATACACAACGATTGCAAATGTATGATAAAAAATCTTCAAAATGACTATAACAACCTACGTGCGTATCTTCAGGACAATGACCTTATTCTAAATACAGACAAAACTTGCTTCCTGCCAATAACTACATCACACATGCAACCTGTTCATTATGAAATCACAACATGTAATCAATATTGTAATGAAGAAAACAAATGTCACTGCCAACAAGTTAAGAAAGTATCTAATGCAAGATACCTTGGTCTTGAATTAGACAAAAATTGGAAATTCGCATTACATATAAATAACTTAGTAAATCAAATAAGAAGAACTATTCCCACACTTTACAATCTAAAAGAATTACTAGGTGTAAAGAACAAAAAACAAATTTTTGAGGCACTAGTTATGTCGAAAGTTAATTACGGAATTACTATTTACGGTACAACCACAAAAAGTCTTTTACAACAAATACAAAGAATTGTTAATAAAACCTTAAAAATTTTATTTAAAGATGGAAAAAGAAACACTACAGTGGAGATCCATAAACAACTTGAAATTCTTGATGTAGAACAGTCAGTAATGTATAACATTCTCACAAAACAATATTACAGCTTGGAAAATAAGGTACAAATACATAGAACTGTAAGAAACAATAACAACTGGCTCATTGAACCACAGTGGAGAAATACATACGGAAAAAGAGGTATGAACTATCTTGTACCACTGTTTTTTAATAAAATTCCAATCGAGATAAGAAATATTAAAAATTGGAATGATATGAAACAAAAAATTAAAAAATGGATTCTCAAACAGCGTAATTAACATATTGAAAATTTGATAAATTGTACCATTGTTTAGATTACACTTCATATTTACTAATCTCTAATTTACTATATAAACAAATAGCCTATAAATGATTTGTGGAAATATTGCTTGCACATACAAGTCCTTCTGGATTTCGTGCCTGTACAGGTTACTACACAGTTTTCAACTGTTTCTGTACTTGTACTGAATAAAGCTATTATTATTATTATTATTATTATTATTATTATTATTATTATTTTATTATAACTATTTTTCGCAAAATAGTTGCGAAAATTCTGCTGTTTTTCTAAAAATCCTAATTAACAAAATTATTGAGCATGAGTATTGGCCAGACAAACTTAAAACACAAATACTTAGACCATTGTTTAAAAAGGGTAAAGCTAATTTAACTGAAAATTATAGACTAATCTCTTTATTGCCAGTCATCAGTAAAATTCTTGAAAAAGTTATCTCAAATAAAATTCTGAATTTTCTAAATAAATACAAATGTCTTTCAAATTTCCAATTTGGCTTTCGTAAAAAACTTAGTACTACCACAGCACTCTCGGAAATTAATGAAATTATTACGACTGCACTTAACCAAGGAAAATATGTTGGCACAATACTGATCGACCTTCAAAAAGCATTTGACACAGTTAACCATGAGATTATCCTTGTTAAATGCGAAAATATGGGCTTTAGAGGGAAAATGTTAAATTTTATTAAAAGCTACCTAAATAACAGAAAAGCTTGTACTAAAATTGGCAATGACTACAGCAATACTGAAGATATTCTTTTTGGAGTTCCACAGGGTTCAGTTCTTGGTCCTCTACTTTTCTTAATTTATATCAATGATGTTGAAGATATTATTGATAAATCAATTATTATTATGTTTGCTGACGACATTATGTTGCTTTCTATAAACGTTGATTTTAACGAAATGATGAACAATTTACAAAGTGAATTTGATAACATTAATAATTGGTTTATGAAAAATGAAGTTTATATTAGTGAAGATAAAACTGTTCAGCTTCTTATTAGAACTCCACATTTAAAAAAAAATTAATGACCGATCAATCTGGATTCACTCAGACCGTTGTACCTCACTAGTAAATGGTGACATTTCAAATTGTCATATAACATGCTCTACCTTGAAACGCGTTGAAAATGCTAGATATCTTGGGATCGAAATTGATTCTTATTGGAAATTTGATAACCACATTGATCTTCTCATTACTAAGCTTAGACAAATCATGCCAAAACTGTATCAAGTTCACAATATATTAAATATTAAGAATAAAATTGTTATCTACAGAGCATGGATTGAAAGTCTTATCAGATATGGTATTGAAATTTATGGTTTCGCTCCAAATTATCTTATTGAAAAACTTCAGAGAACACAAAATAGAATTGTAAGAATACTTTTTAAGAACTTTATTGGAAAAACTACTGACGAGATTTATGTTAAAAACAACATTTTACGTATTACTCAGCTGAGAGACTTTTGCATTATTCAAAAGAATTTTTTTTACTTTCAAAAACAACAAACAACAACTTGGAAATTGTTTACTCCGTAAGTCATCTGTTAAATACAAAATTCCAAAATGGAAAAATGAATATGGTACTAGAAATAAGTCCTACTTTTTGCCATCTATTTTTAATAAATTACCAGCAAATATTTTATCAATTAATAATTACAATGCACTAAATAAAACATTAAAAACACACATTATGCATGATGCATAAAAACACACATAGGTATGAAGTAAGAATGTTGTTCAATTTGTATGTATTGCCTTTTTTCGTTTTTATTTGTTGTTACTAAATGCATTCTTTTTTAATTTGTACATAAGTTTAGTTTTAATTCACATAATCTTTTAAATTCGTTTTAACCTGTACATATCCTTAATTTTACATGAGTTGATTATAAGTATTGTGTACAAAAATTAAACTATATAAGAGATGAAATAGGTAAATGAACAATTATTGTGAATGTTATTTATATATTTTGTTAAATTATGTAATACTATAGTGTATTGCTGCTCACACAAGTGTTTTCTAAAAACTTCGAGCATTATCAGCAATAAAGATATTATTATTATTATTATTATTATTATCATTATTATTATTATTATTATTATATTATTATCAATTTCTGTTAATTCGTTTCTTTAGCTTCAACAAAGTTTTAGTAAGCGTGGACACAAAAAATAATAATCACTTCCCACTAAATGCATTTAAAACAGTAACTTGTGTATTGAAGCTGGTACACGTTGGTTTCATTGTCCAAAGTTTTTTTTAACTAAAAATGAGCAACAGCAGCCAAAGCAAAAAAAAAAAGCCAAAGTGCCTTTGCTCGTTTTTATTTGTTTTTAGCTTTGAAAAATGGAGCCAACGTGTACCAGCTTCGAAATGTAAGGATTTTTTTTTAATTCGATGCATAGTGCTTTTTAGGAGCCATTATCACAACAACTTTATGCATTTTATAAGCTTTCATAAACAAAGTTTCAACCGAGAAAATCATTTCGATTTTCGACTGAAACTGTGAAGACGTTGCAGGTCAACAGATATTGCAGAATGATAGAAGTGTAGTGGCAACCTGAATAACTCGGCTTGTGAAGCATTTGTTAAATCATTTGATGCATAATTTGAGAATTTTGCTATATTTTGAGTATTTGGGATCGTGATGAGCTATTATTGAAACTATTGTAATTACTAGAAGTACTGAACCCAAAAGGTGAAGGGTACATTTAGCTTCAAGGTACCTTGCAGGTAAGGAAGGGACAAGGAGTGTGGAATCTAAATAAAATACCCAAGCTCTTTCGCTAAGCCAATTCCACTTCGAAAATTAAATGAAATATATGAAAACTGCTTATTGCGTAATTTTCAATTATTTCATTTAACGTTTGAAGTGTTAGTCGGTGGGATTATCTTGGCAAAAGAGCTTGGCGTTTGATATCACGACTTCACACGACTGAAAAGATTGAAAGGAATCCTTAACAAGTTTTGTTTTGGGGTAGATACCAGATCTTTTAGGCCCAATTTATGAAATCTATTTTTTTTTAGCAATTATCATTAGGAAAATTTCAACGTTATTCACGTCGTTTTTTCAACAAGAAAACGATAAGCTGTGTAGCTAACAGTGACTTTTATGTTGTCAGGCGACCAAAGTCTCCCGATTAAACAAGTTTCAGCAGTTTCAGCAGTTGTTATTTATCCTCACATGACTGAAAAAAGCCAAACTACCTTCTCTGTAAAGACATAACGTGTCTAGTGGTCGCAATGCTCATATACACAGGGTGGCTCAAAAGTCTGGAGAAGCCTACTGCCATTCCAAATCTACTAGGAGGAGAACCATGAAAATGTGCTTACATATACTATGGGTGGGGGAACATGTAATGATGCTAGTTAAAATGACCTTGAAATGCTTCTTTAAGGTTATCACGATGCTAAATTTTGATCTACACGGCGTAGAATAGTGGTGTAAATTGGAAAGTTGTAGAGAATCGTGAGCTAATGCTAAAGCAAAAAACAGAATGAAAATCGGACCATTATGATAGGAGTTATCCTTCAAACAATAACTTCACTGCATGTCTCCAGGATGTCGAGCAGAGAAGGCGCCGTGCCAAACGAAAGTATCGCGGCAATATGGGATACAGAAAGAGGTTTTCTTACCTAAGCAGAAACGTGAAGTGCGTTTTCCACAAAATTGAAAGCGGTTTCCTGAAGCATGCATACGTTCAGTTACATTGGGGGGGGGGGGGGGGTTGCAAATGTTTCCTTGAGTGGGGAGGGGAGGGGCAAGACAGATTAATGGCTTTAGGCAATGTATTTTTTATTTAAGGCAAACAGTCATGTCACTTGTCAAGCATGTATTGGAGGAGGAAGAGTATTTTCCCAAATGAGTGTTGCATGTTCACTTTCTTCCTGACATGCAGTAAACCTTTCCCCCCCCCCCCCCCCACCTTATGTAACTGAACGTACGCATGATTCAGGAAACCACTTTCCCATTTTATAAAAAACGCACCACACATTTCTGTATAGATAAGAAAAAAACCTGTTTCTGTATTCCGTACTGCTGCGATACTTTCGTTTGGTACGGCGCCTTTTCTGCTGGACATCATAAAGACATGCAGTGAAGCTATTAAGACTAACTGGTTTGAAGGATAACTCCTATCATAATGGTCCGATTTTCATTCGTCTTTTGCTTTAGATCACGGTTCTCTACAACTTTCCAATTTACATCACTATTCTACAACTTGTACTTCACAATTTAGCATCGTGATGATCTTGAAGAACCATTTCAAGGTCATTTAAACTAGAATCATTACATGTCTCCCGACCGATAGTATACGTATGTATAATTTCATGGTTCTCCTCTTAGTAGATTTGGAATGGCAGGCTTCTCCAGACTTTTGAGCCACCCTGTATATTTTATCTGGATGGGTGTTATCGCTTAGTATCTTGGCGGGTGACACATCAGCGTGCGTCTTGATACGATTAATAATTCGGTTATTAAATAACAATTATTATTGTGGTTATTAAAACTAGGAAAGAGGCCTAGTTTGTGGCCTTTTGATTACCACCGAGGTAGGTTGAACACCGCTTGGCTGGAGCTTACCGTTCAGCATCCGTCGTGGTAGCACGGTGGTTATATAGAGCGCCTGGCTAGTAATCGAGAAGTCCTGGGTTCGAGTCCTAGTCGGGGCAGAAGTATTTTCTTTCTTTCTCAGATTAGTGTATACTGTATTCTCATAAGGTCAGTCTTTAACACAGATTGTTTCCTTTGTTAACCCTTTATCATGTGACCCTTTCATTATTTCGTGTGGAGGCCAACAAACAAGTTCTTTTCCTTCCTTTTATATTTTGTGGTTCAGGACACCAACGAGAAACGTTGAACAGCTACTGAGCTCGGCTGGAGCTGATAGCCAGGATAAGCCCCGGTAGTGCAGGAAGTCCTTGGTTCGATTCCCAGTTGGCGCAGTTGTCTTTTCCTTCTCTCTCTCAGATTAGTGTATCATGCTTCATAACGCTATACCGTGTGATGCATTCTTTATAGATTGAAATTATATTAATGTTTATTATTATGCTTTCTATTAGCTGTTAATGTCACTTAAAATATTAATAGTATTGTGATTCTAATTCAGCGCCCACTAAGATTTTAAGGTAAGGTTTTCCAGTTTTAAAATATAACTACGACACAGTCTGCTACTGACTTTTAGTTCATACCACTGGTATGCTCTCATCACGACAATCAATTTGGTATATTTGAATATCGAAATCGGTCTAAAATTGGAGTAGTTACCCCACTTTGACCGGAATCAAACTTTCAAGTAAGGTTCTTGCAGGCCACGAGCCGAATTCGACTATTAATCGCATACTCGTTCAGATTTTGTTTGAAATGCCATTATATTAATTTAGAATCTAACGTACTTTGCTTTGCTTTAACTTTTCTTTTTCTAATTAATTTATACTTACGTAAGATTCGTGGTTTTAATGTTGCTGGACCCCTTAGCCTTTTCGTTTGGGGCCCACAAATCGGTGCAATATATTGAACGTAGCGAACTGTGTTCGAGATTATTTTTATAACGCATTGAGAGTTTAGTTTACAATAGTAACGAGGAATTTCCAAATTGTTATACACCTATAAAGGCGTGTTAATATTTCGTACATTGAGAACCTGTAATAGATAACTATCTAGTTGGCTCTGGTAGTTTGCTGTGAATGTATTGTCTGCTGCATTGTTTCGTTTCGTATAAACAACTTCGTCAAAATACGAAGATTTAAGGTATTAAATTTCAGAACCCTAGCGAGTATAAACGCCAAGTTGAAGGGAATTCTCCAAGCTTTCTATTCAAATGAAGCAGAGGTGTGCCCTTAACGGAATCCTTTTGTTTTCCGATTGCCTGCCTTCTGTAATGGTTAAAATGCGATTCGTATCGGTGTTATCTTCATCATTTGACCCTTATTCATCCGACCCGGATTCATCCAACTCCGATTCATCCGACCCGGATTCATCTGACCCAGATTCAACTGACCCCCGATTCGTTTGATCCCGGTTCAACCGACCTTGATTCATTTGAACCCGATTCGTTTTAATCTTCTTTTTCAAACTCTGTTTTTTCGGATACGGCGTGCTCTTCTGGAGACCCGAACCACTTTTTTCTTTCAGATCCCTCCAAATCGGTTTGATAATGAGTACATACTTGTAACTGCGGTTTGAGCTCTGCTTTTCAGAGGAGGGATCGTTGTTGCGCTATATGAAATTTCTATCTTTCAGAATCGAGGCATGCAAGCCAAGACATCAGGGTCATAGAAAATACTGCAAGTATTTTGGGATTAGCAAACCACAGCTGATTCCGTCCTTGATACCGCTTTCTTCCCAACACTACATCATTCTCGAATATTTTCACTGTTTTATTCCTGATCATGAGGTCTCCTGAGTCCATGTTGTACCTTAATCCAAACACGTCATCGTTCTCTTTTGGCGTTTTAAAAAATTTGTGTAAATAATACTTTGGCATCACACCTAACGTTTGACCGGAGTCGATGTTGCAGGTATATAGAATGGACCTGCTGATGTAGATAGTCCTGAGCTATGCGCTTGTGTCGTGGTGGGATTACAGGTGTTGGATGAAATTTTGATCAGTTCTGAAGCTCTGGGAATATTTCTAACATGCTGCCTTTCTCCCAGAGAACATGTGGCGATTGGTCATGCTCAACACTCTCCACCTTGTATTTCCATTTTATAACCACGGGTTCTTCGTCATCTTCACCTTCTTAACCTTCTCGATGGATCTAGCGACACTTTTTAATGGTTCAACGGTTTATACAATTCTTGCAGCTATTCGCCTTTGGATTGATTATCGTTTTTCACCGCCACAAACTTTTTTATCGGTTTGTTTCTAAGATCATCACACGTACATAGTCTCCATTTTTATCCTACGTTAGTAGCTAGGGTTCCGCTTTTTTTTTAATACATTCAAGGGGAAAGGAACTCGTTATACGTATATTTTCAACTCGAACATCTTCCAAAAATACTAACGTTCGTTTTAGCAACAAATGGACGTTTCCATTAAAATCTACATCTGGTTAGATTTTGAACGAACGTGTAGGAAACATTCAAACGTGAATGAGGAACGTTGTAAGAACACCCAAACACAAACGTGGAATGTATCTAAACGTTTTTATTGACGTCTAATGTTACCATTACGATTAACTAAACAATAACTAAACACAAGAATTGCAGTAAGAATACGCTACGTACGTCCAAAAACACACTACCATCGACCGGCTAAGGCCGTCAGACACTTGAGCTACTCACAGCCAACTAAGCTATCTCAATCGGCTGCGAGTCGAAATCGATAGGCACCGTCTGTCGGCATTAATTTCTGCCCGTTCCAGCAAAACAATGGCGGCCTCAGCATCGTGTTTTGGTGATGTAGTAATTAAATTGTTGTATCGGACGTACATAGCGTATTCTTACTGCAATTCTTGTGTTTAGTTATTGTGTAAGCGATCCAAAAGTAAAGCATGCATGTCAAAATGGATGTAATTGCCCTTTCATTTAATTGAATGATATGTTGATCCGATGCCACTGTTTGGTTATGATGTGTGGCCTACCGTTCCTTCAAGGCAAATATGTGCAATTAATTGCAGACTACCCGTGGTAAAGAATGATTCATGGAACTCATTCTCATGCAGAATTCCTGTCTAGTCATTCAGATTTTCACATCGTCATTTTGGGGTATAGTTATTATCTCAAGTAATAATGGGCAGGAGTCAAAACTTTTGAAAGGAAGTCTAGCTAACTGCTGCACATGAGCAGTTTGGGACTTTGGGATCCAGAAGGTTCCTGCAGTTTCCAGATATATAACACAGAAGTTGTGCAGTAGTGAGACCTTGGACGTCACTTCTTCTGGCTAGGAGCCATGCTGCGCATCGCCTCCTTTTTGGAAATATTATATTCGAATTTATTTTGTTGTTTTGTAAACCTGTCTAAAGAAAGCCGACCTGAGAATAATTTTTTACAATGATGTGTATGAAATAATTTTTCAGCGAACTGACTGATTACTACCAACATTTATTTATTTGTGATATTTAATCTCAAAATAACACAGTTTTTAAATATGGTTAATGAAGTAAAAAACGAAAATGAGCTTCATACAATAATGCCCAAAATTCATCCGATTAATTTGCCATCAATTTCCGACACTCACATCTCACAAGACGCTGTAAAGTCTAATACCAACTTAAGTTACTTCCCGTTTTTACAAATAGCCAAGATATTGATCAAAATAAACCCCATAAAGGTTATTTAAGCAGAAGAAATACATACACATGGTATAAACGCTTTATGCTTGCATAAGTACCAACCCTAAAGATAGCGAAGACGCAAGCTCTGCAAGGATTAAGTACCCCATCTTCAATCAAGCCAAAGCGTAATGCATGTTCTGCTTCCATATATATTTCATATGGTTTGGCAGTTCTATGCTACGAGTTTGAGGCAGGGACAGTTTCAGTCGCTAGAGCGTGCTGCGAACACGATCAGATCGAGCTCATCGGTGCATTAGCATTGTATTCAATGGGAATGATGTGATGCGGTCTCGTTTCGAGACGTTGTTATGGCTACGTAAAAGTAATAAAATATTTTTAACAATGAAGAAATATAATTTATGGTTCCTCTCATAACGTAGTGAAGTGAGAAAGTGTTTACTCCAGTAGAAGTATTTTAAATAACTATTGGAAAACAAGGTATGTCATTCGCATTCTCGCTTATAGGTTGCTAGGCAACAACAAGTAACGCAGGCAAGCCATCCATATTCAGCTGCCCAAAAGCCAAACAAACAAAATAATTGTGAAATATTGAATAAAACACGTTTAATTTTTTTAATTAGTATAAATTAAGCAAAAATAAAACGAGTTTAGCCCCACATGTCTAAAATTAACCACATAACTCACACGAAAAACTGTTGCCGTCAGCTGCCGTCTCGTGGTTTCGACAGTTCTGTTAGTTTCGACAATCAAATCATGGCGAGGCGAAAAATTGGTAACAGTTAAATTAACACGTGTTCCCCTGAAGCGTGTGAATTTGAATTTATTTACCAGAGACTAAAGACCTTCAAGTCATGCGCTCCTACTACAAACTTAAAATCTACGAAACTAAGCCTAACCTAACATACACCAAAATACACTGTATAATACAAAAACACCGTAATAAACAGAACGCACCCTACCCTACCACGGCACTACACCTGCCAATACCCCTGAAGCGTGTGGAAATCTTGGATTAACAAAAAACGTAGTTAATGCATTGACAGTGTTTGTCAGATGCGTGCATGCATTTCAATGCGACCGCTCGTTTGTTGATATAAGTAGAAGATCTAACCGGTGCAATGTGAGGCTCCAAATCAACGTTTTTTTTGTCAACTCCCGATTATTTCGTGAGATTTCTCGTATCCAGACGTTAAGCCTATAGTGTTGCACGAATCTTCTTCAAAGGAATTTGTTCTGTTGACAAACGTTTTAAATTCTAGCAAGAAACAAGTAAACGGCGCAGCGTTTTTCTTCTCACCGCCATACTAATTTGGCGCCGCCGCTTACTTTAATTGCTGGTGGCGCCATCGTGTGAGCTAAACTAGCGGAGCCCCCGGCAATAGCATTGCAAACTGCGTATATTGCCAAACCATTGTGGAATTAATCTTGGTAAAACCAAGCATTTTAAAACAATCGAAGCAGACCCTATCTCAGAGCTGCAAAGTATCATTTACTCAGACATTGTTGGACTGTTCCCGATTCCAACAATGGTGGGATCAAGATATATCGTGAACTTCATTGACGCCAAAAGCAGATTCATGCAGGTTGCATTCTTGACGAGTAGGGACGAATTATTGTTTGACAAGTTTAAGGAGTACAAATTAAAGGCTGAAGCTGTCTCTGGCTGTAAGATTAAAGTCTTCCAATCGGATTACAGTACGGAATATAAAAACACCCAGGTGCAAGAATTCATGCTACAAAATAGCATACGGCAGCAGTTCTCACCCCATTTCGTGTTCTTTGACTGGGACAGCAGAATGCGCGAACTTGGCAATTATGAACCTTGTAGTACAATATTGACTCAAGCAAAACTCCCAACCAATTTTGGGGGCGTGCTCGTCAATACAACTGTTTTCCTCAGAAACATTGTGCAAATGTTAGAAATAACTCCGTGATCTCTAAACAATTATAGGAAAAGAGCCAAGTGAAGCCTACTGTCAAGTATTTCGAAGCCCTAGGATGTCTGTGCTTTGCATTAAAACTGCCCTTGAAACGTTTCTAGTTGGGTGCTAGAGGCCTTCTCAGCATTTTACTGGGTTACAGCTAACAACCACGATCATATCAATTGTTTGACATAGAAAATAAGAACGTCCGTGTCAACGAAATGTGATATATCAAGAATATATTCTCAGGTCAATGAGAAATCAGAACAATAAAACTCAACTACATAAGCAAGTCTTAGATTCACTAAATCTCGACCTTTCCTATACTCCTAAGGACATTGAAGATAAGGCCAACCCACTTGATGACGATCAAGTTCATGATATCCAAGCACCATCTACGACGCCCCTTTCACCAATGCCAATTGAGAATATTTGTCAAATTGAACAGCCTAAACAAAGATTAACCAGAAGCCAAGATCAAAAAGAAAAGAGTAGTACTTCCGAGTCTTGTTTAGAAGACTTCGTCAGAGGGGAGCAACTCACAACCCAGCAGTTTGTACCAAAGCTTCAGAAAAGGTTCTAGAAGAAGATGAAGATGATTATATTTTTACACTTTATGCCATATCTAATAAGCCTAAAAGTGTCACAGACACCACGAACAACCCTGATGCAAGTCTCTGGCAGATTGCAATGAATGACGAATATGGCTCGCAACTCGCCAACAGGACCTGGGAATTTGTAAACCTACCACGGGATGCAAGAATCATTGGGAGCAAGTGGTTTTTTTTACATATAGAGAGCGCTACAAGGCACGCCTAATTGTTAAGGCTACTCGTGAATTTATGATTCTGAATTTTTTTAACATAGTCGCCAGTTGCGGGACTTCCCAAATCAGAGTACTGGTTGCCATAGCAGTCCAGATGGGAATGTATATAGATCAGTACGACGTAAAGAGAGATACCCTTAATAGCTACCTCGGGGATGAAGAACGCATCTTCATGGAACAACCTGACCGTTACATTGTCCCCATCCAATAAGACAAAGTTTGTCACACAAAAAGCCTGTACAGGTTAAAGCAATATGGCCACAGTTGGTACATCCATTTCGCCGAAGAGATGACGGTATGATTGGTATGAAGAATCTGATACAGCGTTTTTTACATTCATCACGGAACAGATGTCTGTATCCTCGTCACATGTCGATGACATAGTTGCAATTACATCGAGCTAAAAGATGTGACTGTTGGCTAAAACTATGCTTACAAAACCTTAGACATATGATCACTTGGCCCTATGAACTAAATGTTGGTAATTAAAATCTCAAAAGCAGAAAATGCATCCATGATCCTTAATCAGACAGACACATCCAAAAGCGTTTGAAGCGTTTTGGTATCCAAGACTGTACGTCAGTGTCCACGTCCATGGTCCACGCTCGTATCCACGCCTGCAGGGACCCATTGACTATCCAAACAAAACTCCTTTAAGAGAATTGGTAGGTTGCTCTCGTATATAGCAAATGGTACATGTTCCGGCATTACATTCGCCATATATAGTTTGGCACAACTTACTTTGCCCCAAGCAAGGAAGATTGGCAAGCTGGCAAAAGGATACTACGGTTTCTTCAAGGGGCCAAGGACCAGGACCAGAGTCTGGTGATATGCCCTGATACTTCCACAAATCAAATCATAAAATCTACTCAGATGCAAGCCACGCAAGCGACTTAAGAGACAAGATAGTCTACCGCAGGAATCGTCACTGCATACGGCAATATCCCACTCCTATGACAGTCCAATCTCCAAAGAATCGTGTTGGTTCCCATCATGAAAGCGAATACAAAGCCATGTCCCAAAACGTTCAAGAATTTCTTTGGACAAAAGAACTTAGAATTAGGTATCATCCCTCCTGAAGAGATTAAACCAGTACCCTTGTTCTCTTTAAATTGAGTATGGTAAATGATTAAACATCTTACTAAGTTAAATAGTTGATTTCGTGCCTAGAGAATTTCTAGTGGCATAACTCGCCATGTGTGGCCCATGAATGAGCAAACCTGTCCCTTGTGGTTTGCCCTTGTGGCTGTGGGGCAAACCAGTCCACCCCCCCCCCCCTAAGGCTGAATTCAAGATGGAGTAGGGAGGGATACGGAAATTTACTGCTTGTAGATCAAAATAGTTATTTACCAACTGTATTACAAACCACGTTTTAATAAGTACTACTAGAATGAGGTATGTGCATTTAATACAATAAAACTAAAAGGGATTTTTTATGTAATAAAAAAGTAAAATAAAAGACACGGTTCCTTTCACGTACTCTGTTTCTCACCCAGTCTGCGTGCTAATCATAAAACTGTGATTATCAGACTGTTTCTGTACTCCAGAGCATATAGTAAAAAATAATCAGGTTTGGCTGGTGACCCTCCTTCCCCCCCCCCCAGGTTGGTGGCTCGTGTGTTTTCCCCACCCTTCCCTAACTGTAGTGACGCCACTGTATCTACCTTGATGGGGTTATTCCAGCCACACGTAAGTCAGCATTTTCCAGTTAGCACGTGGATGGTCTTCCAACCATTCATTTACGAGGGGTTCGACAAAGACAAAAAAGTGTACGAGATTTAAAAATTTCCCAACGGGTTTACAGAGATTTACAGATTTCCTGGGATTTAAATATTTACAAAAGATTCAAGTAAAATTTAACGGTTTACATGACGTTTTGCAAGGTTTACACGGATTTGCAGGAAATTTAAAGATTTACATAAAGATTTGCAGTTTACACAGATTTGCAGATTTGAAGTTTTGCGGAGATTTAAAGATTTTAGTAAGATTTAATTATTTACATTAACTTTTGAAAAATGTACACGGAATTGTAGAATATTTAAAGATTTACATAAAGTTTTGCAGATTTGAAGATTTACGTGATTTAGATGTTTTACATGAAGATTTACAAAGCTTTACAAACAGATTTAATAAGATTTAATTAATTTACATGAATTGTACAAGTTTTACAAGATTTAATGATTTACACAAAATTTACAAATTTACAGAATTTGTACAAGATTTGCAACGGATTTATAAATCTAAATCTTGGGTGTACGAGATTTCTAGCTTTGTCGAACCCCTCGCTCACTTATCATGACATGCACCCGTGTGCGCAAAAATGGTAATCATGGGTTACAGCTCCACTAGTTAGAGCCCCACAAAACTAGAATCACATACTTCAACCTCTTAAAAATACATAAATAATCTCTTAATAAAGAATGAGAACCTAAGTCAAGTAGTATATGAGATAGATTTTGGTTAAGTTACGTTAGCTTGTTTTCGATGTTGTTAAACGACTTCTAATGACTTGTTACAACGACACACTGACTAGTGACGACTGCATTCGACAAACTTGGAGGAAGATGACAGCTGGTGACAAGATTGTATATATTAAGCCCAATTAGTTTTGTGCCTCAATACGTAAATATTGTCCTCATTAAATAACACGTTACACCACAATAAATGTGCATTACAGAAGCTGTATAATGCACTTACAAGTCCGCAATGCTTCTTAATGCGAGGAATGGTCACTTGAAGTTAATTTAACCTATTTATTTGTTACGACACAACTTAGTTTAATAAAACGTGCCGGCTAACAGATTTCACATCAGATAATTGCAAATAAATACAAATTAACGACCAAATAAGTATATAAAATGTACCGATAACTAAAATGTTACATACATAAACATTTAGAATTGTTTTATTAATAAGTGAATTAATAAAACAGAGCACCCCAGAGCACCCCAGTAAAATTCTCTGATAGTTTCCAAAGCGACACAAACGATCGTCTGTATGCTGACACGTATAGCAAAAGGAAAGTACCTATCACTTTCGCTTACAACAAAACGAAATTGGTATAGCCTAGTGTACGAACTATACACTCATTGCTAAATTAGCAGGAGTATAACAAAACGGTTACAAAATTGGAATAAATTGATATACTTCTGGCGACATACACCTTCTGTGGTTGTTGGTTATTTAACGGTCTTTTCGGTACACTCAAGTTATGAGGCTTTATTCGTGCTTTGTATTGGCAAAAAAACGAGTCCCCTCGCCATTTCGTGTCTCGGTATCTTAGTAATTAGTAATCTTAGTAATTAGCCAACAAAGCACTCACAAGGTTAACGGGAGCAAAAAAATAATCGATAACTATACCCATGCAGTCGGGAACCTATGATGATAACTTGATTGAACCCCTTGCTAAAAACTTAGAAAGTAAAGAAAATATTCCTTCAACACATCAATATATCCGCTAAACTTCCTACTGGGCCGGTGGTAGAGGCATCAACAGTGGAAATAGAAATGCGGTTCTGCGTACCCTATACCCACACGTATTTTTTTTATGCAATCATGCAACTCGGTGAGAACTTTATCCTTCTTCGTAGATTATCGTGCCCCCCCCCCCCCCTTACTATGATCGCGTAATACTGTGGACGTATGCTCAGGTAGCTGGCTGAAAACTATTGCAATGACTTGCCTCCCTTCCGGAAAGTTTTGTGAATATGTAGAGCTATTTCTGATTCAAGTAGATTTGTGTCACGCTGCCTGCCATCGATTGAACGAGTCTAGTTTGACGACTTTTATACGAAAACTTCCTCTTGTTCATGTATTGTGTGTACATCGGTCAGGATTTCTACTTCCCTCCCTAAAGACTTCCTCCCCGTATTTTTCCGATTCTCCTCTCTTTCCCAAAAGTTGTAATTGTGGGTTGGCGGGGGGGGGGGGGGGGGAAGGATTGACAAACGCCGCTAACCGTCCTATCCACCTTAACACATCCTGATCCCAACGCGTTCGGCTACGAAGGAGTTCTTCTCTTGTGGCATTTTCTTCTATTTTTTATTTTTTTATTTTTTTGGATGCGAGGGCTGAGAAAAGAATTATTGCTACACCAATTACAGTATCGTGACATTGGTAACCATTTCTGTTGTTTGCTCATGTCCTAGTTGGAATTCGGTGTAAATCTTATTATGGTTTCGTCTCCTTAAGTGTCGATGCTGGTAAAGTCTCGACAAGTCTCGACAAAAAATAACCTTTTTGGTCGTACAAACTTGCTTAATTCCGCCATCGCTGCATAACACAAATCTAGGAACTAAATAATGATAAGTTTAATGTTCAATCTCCGTCCACTCCATTGCCCTAAGCAGGCTACGTATTTTCATGAGCTTATCCAAGCTTAGCTGAATGGAATTTACAGTTTTCTTTTCCCCACTACATTTTCTCTCATGGCTAATTCATTTTTGGTTTGTTTTCTACAAAAGGCAAAAAAATAGGTTCTTATTTCTCATGTTTCCATTGAAGATGATAAACCTGTAATTTATCGTTAAAAAAAATATTTTTATGATCTTCGCTGTTGTGATTTGTGTTACACCTGTTACAGGCCCTGTGTGCTAAGTAATTCAGTAATTCTAAAAAATTTAAAACTACATGAGACTCACTCGAGACTTATCGAACCAAGACGAGGCAAGGTTAAAGCGTGATAAGACGAGAAGAGACGAGACAAGTACGAAATTAGGACAAGTTAGTCTCGTCTAATCTCGACCAAATTTCCATGTTTTTCGGCACTGGTTTCGTCCCCGCCCACAAACACGGCAATGAGGAACCGTTCCTCACGTGGCCCTGACATCCGTTTCGTAGTTGAAAATGAAAACGGATAATCCCAAACGAGGGATGAACATTTACTTACGTCTTATCGACTTCGCTAGTTTTCAGTCATCTTCAGCAGATATCACTCATAAAATGTCACACACTTTACGTTGCTGGGCCATTTCCGCTGTATTCAGTCACGTGGTCTAGAGCACGCGAAATTCGCCGTAGGATCCGGCCACTCGACTCGGCGCGGTTGAAGCGACGCTTGGTATCCAAGGTACGTAAACCAACAACCGCAAGCCGAGAAAGAACGACTCTGTCCGGGGAACACTATGACGGACAGCTAACGGGCGAAACGATCGAAGTATCCTGTTCACCCACCATTAGATAGAGGCTTTCATTGCCGCCTCGGGCTGCCGGATGGTTCAATCCAGCCGCTCTGATTCCCCACTACGCGGGAAAACTAAACTGGTGTCAGGTGACGAGCGCGTGGCATTACCGTCTACCGTTAACGGCGTCGGCAGCCACATTCGCCCGCGCGTGGCCCTGTCTGGCCAACGAATGCAGTTTACGGACGGCGTGAGGGAGAGTGGAGGTCGGCGGGCGGTCGACCCGCGCTTGCGCCGACACCCTCCCCATTCGCAACCAAAAGCTGCATTCAACATCGACAGCCAATGGTGCGTTGGGCTTTTCATGCCACCAGCATTTCCGTCGGCCGGCCGAAACAAGGAATGAAATGCCGTCTCCTATTCTGAAAAGCGGAGGAACTGGAATTGAAAACTAAAAAAAAAAAACGATAACGTAATTATTTTAACGCTTGTGTAGCTAGATTATTTTAAAACTTTTAACTACATTTTCAATACCGCCCGTAATTTGATTAATCTTCCATTTGGGGATTTATTAATTTGTGTTTTGATTCATTTCGATGAGGAGGGCACGATAGTTTCTGTTACAATGCTCAGATTAACTTGAAATGCAGCACATAGTTTACTGAATAGTTTAACAATTTAGCCTGCTGTAAATGGACAAAATCCGAACGGACTACTACGAAAAATGTTTCGTTTTTACTGCTATACGAGGTATTTGCAGATGCGATAATCATAAACAGTTTTTAACATAAACGCACTACCGTACTATATTTAACGCCACTGATGCACACGTCAAAACTAACGGGGCGTTAAAAAATACAAGACACTTGTCACAAAGCAGAGGAGTGGCCGAGATTGCAACTAGTTGAATGATGTAGCACAGACATGTATTAAATGCAAGAACATTTATTTATAACGTTACGATTGTTGCACGAGCCTTTCATCCAAAGCACGAGCCTTTCATCATAAAATAAAATATTTTGCAGTAAACTTTTCAAAACTTAACAGCATCACAGCAATCATGTTAGCAACGTATACGTCAGACTGATGTTGGTGATTAAAACTATCATGTGAACTCCAAATTCAAAGCGGCAGACCTAAAAATGACAGTAGCTTTATAAAAATTGTAAACATGGTCCATTTTTTTTTATTATGGTGCAAACCCTTCACGTAAATGTTTGGCAATTACAACTTTCCACTTCAAAATTGAAAATGACTGTTTTAAATGATGAGTTTCAACCTGAAAATGATGGCTTCAACGTGATCTTGCTCTTCCCACTTCATTAAACGAATAGAACTAAGCGTCCGTATAAGGTGGGAATGTGTTATTTTCCGTATAGGCCAATTAAAGTAATAAGTTAATAACCATAAATAGGGTGTTTAAGACGAACTAGTGACATGAAGTGATAAATGACTGCAGTGTTTTCGATTTCAATGTACTTTCAAATAAACTTAGAGGCAGATAATTAGGGTAAAACAAAGTTTGGTATTGTGGTTTGGGGTGTTTCACGCCACTGCTGACTCTTTAAATGTGTCTAGAATGACCCTTGTTCAAAGCAATTAATTTATATTAAGTCTTATTGAAAAGACCACATCCAAAATGCCACACCTTTCGTCGAAGCCTAATGAAAACCTGTCTCCATTTAAGTTAATTTGAGAGTTCGCAAGAATGCTTTTTGTAGTCGATAAAAATGAATGCATTTTCTCCTGTCCAACAACACTCATGTAACTAAGAAACCTTGTTGCAAAGATCACATCCCACATTCTATGTAACCTAAATCCGAACTCAACTAGAGTTCGTAGGAGAGTGCTATGAAGAAAAAAAAAACACCGCACACTTTTAATGCTACGATTTCCCCAGTTCAACTTTGAATAGGAATAGATCGGTTCCTTTTAAGGTAAATAGTCTGTATTAGTCTTGGTGGAAAGAACGCCTCCCATCCTTTCATGGAAGCCTAATTATTTAAATTTAAGTTAAGAAGGCAACTACCAGGAGCACATTGAAATCGAAAATCGCTATTCACATTCTCCGTAAGACATCCCAATCCCAAATTCATATTTTTTAATGGGCTTAGGACGGTCTCTGGTTACCTTGAAAGGTTGGGATGTGCTCTTTGCAACAAAATCAGTATTTGTACGGACCTATACCTGTTTAAAGCTAAGCTACTGTCAGGTGGTGAAAATGTATAGTGTTTTCCGACTATGAGCTTTCTTGTCAACTTAAAGGGAGTACAATTACGATTTTATTATTGACATAATAAACATGAAGACAGATGATGCTTATTTATCTTATGTCATAACGTAGTCCTAAGTACGCGTTTCAATTGACAAAAAAAACTCATAGCCGGAAAACACTACACATTTTCACCACTTGCCATGCAACTTATCTTTAAACAGTCGTAGTATTGCCCCTATAAATACTGATTTTGTTGCGAAGAACACATCCCCATCTTTCAAGGTGTAATAGTTATACACCTGGTTTGCAACAATGTCAAGGAGGATACTGGATTTATACTCAAAGGGTCAAAGGGTTTTAGCGAGCGTTAACCACACCCAATCATTTGCCCGACGCAGCCCTAAGGCCCTATGTTTGCCAATGATATTAACAATGGACTCCGAGTCGTAGCTGAGGAGGTTCGTTGCTACCCGAGGCCCGAATATAAAGCCTGTATCCGACGAGGCATTGTTGAAACCGCGTGTATAAATGACTTGCAACCATGGCACATTATTACGTTGAAGTGTGCTGCGCGAAAAGTTATCATAGGATATCATAACGATAATTTTTGTGCCCATTACACTTCGACATAATACTTGTATAGGTTATTAGGCACCTTTCCGAGGAGTGAGATATAACAGTCGAGGCCCGCAGGGCCGAGCCAATGTTGTATCTCTCCGAGGAAAGTGGCTGATAACCCATATATCACCCAATTTCACGATCTCAGTCCGACAACAATAGCATAGCACGCACACAAGAAACGATGAATCGTGCTGGCGTTCTTTTGCTCTAAAAGGTCGACAATGCGACAAAGATGTCATTGTTGACAGCATTGTTATTCCTTGCTTTGTGAAAGGTTCTGTGCTCTTGTTTATTGATTGTAACTCGATTCCGAAGTACCCCATCACCGTTCATACCGCGGAAACTCAACGACGATTAAGGCTATTTTTTTTTATTTTTTTTAGGAGAAGTTGTTTGAAGAGGCTATGCGGGCGTTGAGTTTCCACGGTACCGAATCGTAAATAACCTTTACAGTTCAGTGTCGTACTGTTTTCGTGCTACAAGAAAAAAAAATAACAAAACGAAAGCATTTTTTTCTTGTTAAGCAAAACTAGCTCTTCACGGTGCTGTTCTTACTTTTAATCGAGACTGTAACGTCCATTTTAAATACCCATGTTTCTCAGCAATGCCTTGTAGGTTACGGGCTTTATGCTCCGCCTCGGATAGCAACGGACCACCTCGCCATAAAGTTATTGTTAAGTTACATATCCTACATTTACAACAATCGATTTTCAAAAGTGTAGGATATGAAATCACATAAACCTACACTTCCAACAATCGAATCCGTAACAACGGAAGACCAGTTTGTAGCAATACAAAGATTAGGGATGGAAAAGCCAAAGGCTCAACAATAGTAAATAATAATAATAATAATAATAATAGCTTTAATAATAATAGCTTTATTCAAGTGTATGCATACATGTCAGCTAACGCCAAGCAAAAGCCAAACAAACAAACATACAAAAGGCACGAGGTCTGAAAGACTTGTTTGTGCAAGCAGTTTCCATATACATTAATATTTCATCCATTATACATGTGGTTAACCATATAACTAACCTATATAATTATATTGACTGACTGTTTATTAAGTATGGTTTAAAAAAAAATTATATAGTTTTAATCCATTTTTTAATTTCGGTTTGCACGCTTTTGTTAGTTTTCAAGTTTCTTAAATGTGTCGGTAACTTGTTCGTGTAGTGTGGTATCATGTACGTTGTCCCTCTTTTCCCATACGAGTTTCTCCATTGTGGTTCAATTATCCATTTAATAATAATAATAATAATAATAATAATAATAATAATAATAATAAAAAGGTTTCCCACTACTAAGTGGAGTGGACGTTGGAAGGGCGGTGAGCCACTGACTCCAATCCGAAAGAATGCTACATGGTAATTTATAATTAATACTGCCGCCTCGAGAACCTGGATAGCGGCAATTTATCTAAAATTCTTCTGAACCTACTTACAGAGGTCGCCGAGACTGCTTCCTCAGTCAGGGAGTTCCAAACAGGAACCACCCTCACAGAAAAAAAATGCCGACGACACTCCAGTCTCGAAGGCTGAACTAAAAGCTTCAAAGAGTGACCTCTAGTGGAGTGAACAGGGCTCAGGTCGAAGAAAGGCAGGTCCACTGATAAGAAACCTCGCAAAACCCTAAAGGTGAGCACAAGATCGAATTTCAGTCTGCGAAGTTCCAGAGGTACTAATTTTAGCCTTTCCAGGCGTTCTCCGGCCGGAATTTCCTTGAAACCAGCCAAACGCCTTGGGAATCGTCGTTGGACTAACTCAACCATATCAATATCTCTAAGAAAGGAAGGCGACCACACGGGGGTGGCATACTCCAGTAATGGGCGCACAAAGACTTTAAATGCCCAGACTGGATCTGTATACTCCCTGAATTAAAACATCGATTCACAATTGCAAACCGACGGAAAGCCAGAGCAGTAATCTTACTAGAGTGCAAGGAAGGTTTAAGGTTCGACGTAAACCACACCCCAAATAAATACAGATGCAAACCTATTTACGTTGCCTTTTGGACTTATATGTCAGACTGCCTAAGCCTGAGTGTTCCATTCGTTTCACTTGGAGTGTGGCACGGCAAATAAGCATCCCTCCAGTGGCGAATGGATTGTGTATGTTCTTGCACGTGTTAAATGCTGCCTAATGGACGTTTCCTTTTGGCCGTGTCGGTATGGCATAGCGGTAGGACCTCTGCCTTTGGTTTTAATGGTCGT
>JAHWFP010167228.1:0-10171 GCA_023313725.1 Lithobius niger
CGGACGTGCAGGAAACACTGCGGGAATGAACGTGAGTGATAGTACAGGGTGAGTCGAGGGACGCGTTTCCTGGGTGTCCTGTTGATGTTGATGACAGAGCAACAATTCCAGGGACGGAGATTTTCCGGGAACGAAGAATAGGTGGAGACCTTATGAGGGATAGAAAGTCCGGAGATTGACTTCCTAGGAGTGTGTAATGAACGTCGAAGTTTGGTGAGGACGGTGATTTATAACAAAATAAGTCAATGAAGACAGGCGAGGGAGGAGGAGCAGGACCGTGTTCTGACGCATCATGAATGGGACCTTGAAAGGGACGCTGTGTAGGTGAAATGGCTGAGTCGCAAAAGAGTTGACGAAATGTTGGGAACGGAACGGGCAAACGAACGGAATACGGCGGATGGAAAGTGGGTGAGAGTCCGTCTGAGGAGCCGAGAGGAACAGTAGTAGCTGAGGAAAACAAGGGTGGAGGAGAATGCAGACGTCCTCGTATTGCACGACCATCGGGCGGTCCTCTGGATTAGGATGCCTGTGAAATGGAGGGGACGCGTTCCTTATCAGGCCGGCCCCTGTGAAAAGCGCCTCTAGCTGCCTCAGTCGGGAAGGAGGACAGCAGCGCTGTAAAGATAGCGGATGGTGGATAAAGCGGTTGGTGGATCGTCGAGAATCACTGGATAGGAGAGCGTCCTGATCGGCGGTGTAACACTTGTGGAGATGGATGTATCCTTGTTCGAGGGGAGGACGGATCGGTCCTCCGTCTACCTGCTCCTAAAGTCGGAACATAGGTGGCCGGGAGCGAAGCTTCAACCGGGAGATCCAAAAGGTCCTTGGCAGTAGAGGGCATCCTAGTAGAAGCCACCCTTTGATCGTATTCGAGTAGGATGCGTCCTATGGGATGATGAAGCCAGCCGGTCCTGAGGACCGGCGGATCCAAAGAAGAGGATGGAGTGGGGAGAGCTCAAGGCGGTTACATCGTCGTGAGTGCCCTAGGAGAAATGATGCCATCGTACGGCTGCGCCGAGTATATATAGCCAGCCCAATCCTGCGCAAGCTCGGCTGGGAAGCCAACTTTCAAGCTTCTAGAGGAATTAATGCTCAAAAGGAGGGAAACGCTATAAAAAACAGGTAATGTATATTTTTGTCGGCTATAAAAAAATCGTTTGGCCAGACTAGAGTTACACGGTAAATCGGTACTCACGGTAAAAAAAAAATTACGGTATCAGTATCGTTCCTTTTTTAACACCACGGTATTACCGTAGCAGCGGTATTACCATGATGCTGACGACCATTCACGAACCAGCTTTACTCTCTTTTTGATGGCACCAATTCTTTAAATTCGCACAAATAGGCGCCGATACAGAGGTGAGAAATTTGCACGAGGGAGTGAAATCTGATCCCACTGCTAGGCAGATGAAGTGCCCACATTTCGGAAGGGTGTGGTGGGGGAAAGCAGCTCTTCAGTAACAAGCGTGTCCCAGCGTGTTTGTGTTGTTGATGCCATAATAACGTCCAATCAAGAAGATAGCGATGTCCCGCTATTAGTATAAAAATTAAACGCAAAGAGCCATATTTGATTCTTTTGTGCTCAAGCGGATAATACGCAAAATTATTTCCTGAATTACCGTGATATTATCGTAGACCGCCGTTTTCAGAACCGTACCGTACCGTCCTGCAAAAACTTAATACCGTGCAACACTAGGCCAGACGCAGGTTCACGAGTGACAGAATTCTTATGAATTTCCAACAGCTTCTGAGCTCTTACTGTTGTTTTGCTACGACTCATCAGAGCAAATCTGGCACCATCTTAAAAATGTAAGCAAGCTAATAGCTTCTAGTTGGTGATATTGCCAAAATGAAGCCTGCTAAGGCAAGGCCCCCTTGAATAAAAGGCCGTCAGTGGTACCGTCAGTTTTACAAGTTTGCCGCTTGACCTCAGGAAATTGACCCGTCTACCAAACTTATTGTTTTGTCCACCGTACTTTCATAATTTACTTGACGCTTCTGTGATACTGAAATGGTATTTCATTCCGGGGGATTTGGGCAGGGGCTTATCGGAGACAATTAAACAGATTGCAACAACGCAACATTGACTACGGAGCTCGCTTCTCAAGCTGGTCACGTCCCGTTCCGCCAAATCCCGTTTTGCCAAAAAGAAATCAGATTAAAAGCTTTTACTTAAAGGGCAAATCCCGTTCGCCAAATCCCGTTACGCCAAATACCGTTCATGAAATTTTAGGCACACGAAATTTAATTCAATATTCCTGTTTAATGGTCAAACGTTTGCAGACAAACAACCCGTTTCGTAGAATCCCGTTTCGCCGAATTTTTTTTTCAAATTGCGTGACTCGCTCGCGCTGCCGTGCTCGCCACGGCAAAATATGTAACATCAGAAACCGCAACTAATCACAAATTCCTTCCAATTACTGGCTTCTTCAACTTCTGCAGTCTTAAATTTGTAAAGAATGTTTTGATTTTGCGAAACGGCACATTACGGAAAGGGTAACCCGTGTTTATAACTAACTATTCTTAAAAGAGAACTTTGGCATATTAACGTAGTGACGACCAAGCATTCCAAACAACGTTTAAAGTACAAATTCTTCCTTCTGCATAGCCAGTTTTCAAAACTTAAATAAATCAATTGCTGTTATTCTGCCACTGTTTGTCTCTGGTAAATGTTTACGTTTTAAATCTACATTACACAGGAATAACGTGTTAAATTTCGTGTACCTAAAGTTTTGTCAAATTAGATTTGGCGTAACGGGATTTGACGAAACGGGATTTTTTTTGCCCTTTAGGTAAAAGCTTTTAATCTTCCTATTCTTTTTTTTTTTTGGCAAAACGGGATTTGGCGAAACGGGACTTCACCCTCGAGCTAGTCATTTAGTAGCTGCAAGGGACACCTGATGGGGCAAATAAAAACAATATCCTCTTTAGTCAAGCCGTTGTCTAAAAGCGCATTTCTTAGGCCTAAAAATGCGCGAATTTTTTGATTCGGTGACAGCTGCTGCAATTTTCGGCAGTGGAATTTTTTCTTTTCCAACTGACAACCTTAAAGGTACATTCCGCCTGCCGTATAACAGCAACGCACAGATCGCCATCCACGCTGTTACCATCACACCGTTTCGCGAAACTGCGTAGTAATATCTCAATTGCCCTGTGGCGTAGTAGACCAAACAGTATGAACACAAATATTGTGTCGTCGCAAACCGTAAAGATTGTCGTATATTAACATTACACTTTATAATTTTTTAGGCTAGTAACTTATAATTTAAATTAACAAAAATAATTTAAATTTTTACCGCATTAGTCTTTTAGATTTTTTGATCTCGTGGTAATTATTAGCAAAAGATTAAAAATTAAAATACGCATACGTCACACAGATGAAACGTCATGGTTGTTGTAGTGCGCACAGGAATTATTAATTAAACCATTAAATTAGTTCCCAATATTCAACAGAAAATCTCCTAGACGCCAAATTTTTTAACGGATTTTTAGCAAGGGATTGACTAACGTTAAGGAAATACACCTTTGGGACCGTATTTGATGCGGAGGACCGAGAAAAATGGCGTAGGGAGGAATGTACCTTTAATATATGTTTCGGAGCAATAAGGGACTGGATAAAACAACGTCGCTTTTATTATTTAGCTTGTCTTGTTTCGTATGTTGTGCATACGTAGGTACAGCCACCAGGCACTGCCGAACAACAACGGCTAATTGTCCAATCCCTTACGATGCGAGATTGTGTATTAAAGTTGTATTGTGTGCGCGGCGCGTCTTGAGTCCTGCGAGTATTTTATGAGCGGCCACGACTTCCTGGTGGGGCCGGGTTTAACTAACGGCCGCCATTGTTTTTGTAACCATCTTGGATATCAACAAGGCACTCTGCTACTAAAAACGTACAATCGATTATCTGTGTTCGTTCTGCGGAGAACTCAAGATAGGTCGCGGACACTACAAACAGGGTTCGTACATTACAGAGCCAAAACCAGTTTCAAGGCTTTTTCAAGGCTAGCTTACGACCAATTACAAGGCTCTTTGTACAGTAGATTCTCAAAATTACCTTTTAAATTTCATTAATTTTGCCAGGATGTCATCGTTGGCACCATTGTGCTCTTAAGTTTGCAACAGGAAGCTAAACCGTTGTGAACAATGAGACATTACGTCCTTCCCCTCCCAATGGACAATGGGGAATGAGAAATACAGTAACTAACAGTCAGTGTAACAACACTTGCCTACTCAGCTGCCCCTTCTGGCAAAAACTGCTTGCACTGCACGGCTTCTTTCTCTCTCTGTCTCCAGTCCAATCCGAGGGGGGCATCGTTCACAACAAGATGTGGATTCGGCTGACAAATTATTTCTATTTATTTAATTTTATACCTAACTTAATGTTACTGTTATGGAATTCCCAACAGTTCAAACAAAGTACCCCCACAAAAAAATCAAGGCCATTTCAAGGCTCCGATAAAATAAAAATTCCAATATTCAAGGTTTTTCAAGCCTTGAATTTTTGGTTTTCAAATTTAATTTTTTTCAAGGAATTCAAGGCCGTGTACAAAACCCATGTAAATCTGGGAAGAAAATAATTTCACTTACTGAAAACTGCAGCGGATACCAAAAATTCCCCTCAAAACGCGTATTTTTATACCTAAGAATCCTGCTCTCACAGCATTGGCGACATTATTTTATTACCTCCAGTGCCCATTGCAGTTAGCTATCGTGTGCGCGGTGTATCTTGAGTCCTGCACGTAATTTTTGATCGACTACGTCTTCCTGGATGGGGCGGCCGCCATTGTTTTTGCAACTATTTTAGATATCAACAAGGCACTCTGCTACCAAAAACATACAATCGATTATTTGTGTTCATTCTGTGGCGTACTTAAGATGGGCCGTGGACACTATAAACCACAGGCTCCAGATGGGAGATATCTTTTTTTTGTTATTCCGTTTTATTTTAGTCTCCTGTACAGCCGAACCGGCTGAGAAGACTATTGGAACGACTTCGTCCGTCCGTCGCCTTTCCAACTTCAGAACGGTACCAGACAAGAGACGTCCACGTTTTTTTCACTTGTTAGATTCAGTTACCAACAGTTAGTTAAAAAACATGGCAAATTAAAACATCGTTGCTTACTTGTAGCTAACAGGCTTTCTCGACGTAACTGAATGAAATAACTTATGATCATCGGGTTTAAACCCCATGGATAACACGCAACCGTAAAAAAAACAAAGGATTTTGTTAACGACACACGTTAGCTTCATTTAAAATAGTTTCGACGCCATATTGCGTGGATGAACAGGCTTGCTCTCGAACCAAATCCACCATTTACTGCTACTTACAAATTAAACCGACAGGCCTAAAATTAGACCCAAAATCCAGTTTCATGGCAATGTCAAGTTGCTACTAGTCGCTGCTGGCTTCATCAACAACACTGTATTACGACGTCTCTCCTGTTGCTTTGCTTGCTACCACTGATCTATATACGTGGCACGTTCAGTAACGTCGAACAATGTGTTCCCGGAAGCACCGTGTTGCATAAATGAACAGGTCTACTGTCCAACCAAATTCCCCGTTAGCTGCAACTTAATTACGAAATTAAAACGGCAGTTAAAAACTAGGCCTGAAAGTTGACAATTATGCCTAAAACCGAAAATAGGCCTAAAAACTGACAATTAAGCCTAATATCTAAAATAGACCTAAAAGCTAACACATTTTTAACCGGCAATTTTAGATTATATACACAGAAAACGGCGTGGATCTCGTGATCACGACTGATCCAATCCTACCGCCGTATTTCAGTCGTCATTTCTGAATTGTTTTGGTCCACTGTTTTAAAACTGCTTACTGCTGCACTTTCTTCGCCAGTTGAATCTCCCTTCCTCGCCCGCCATCTTGGCAATTCCATTTACTTTCGTTACTCCCTCGTCCGTCAGACTGTGAGACTGGTCTAATTCGATTGACAACGCCTTTCTTCCTGGCGTCTGTTTTCTTAAGGAATCGTGTCAGACAAT
This sequence comes from Lithobius niger, assembly GCA_023313725.1. Classification (NCBI taxonomy): domain Eukaryota; kingdom Metazoa; phylum Arthropoda; class Chilopoda; order Lithobiomorpha; family Lithobiidae; genus Lithobius; species Lithobius niger. The sequence goes on from JAHWFP010167228.1 coordinate 6,004, forward strand.
CGATCAGCTTCGGGACGAAGAATTTCAGTGTGGCTGGTTGGTGTATATTGGCCAACCCACATTCAACATCATCCACCATTTTGCTGATCAAAATGAAATAAGATGGTTTCTTTGGAAGAGTTCATTACTTGGGGGGAAGTGAGATCGGAATTGTGCGAAAGGATGTCACGGATAACGTCATTAGGATTACGACGTGTAAAATAAGTGCGCACAAAAATCGGTGAAAAAGAACCATTCAGATATAGACGGCAGCCAAACCTTAGTGTTTGTTGGGTGTTACGTCATCAAAATAGAAGTTTTAGTTGTTTTTATTGTGGTAAACAACAAGCCGTATAAGCTTATGTTTTGGGACTTAAAAAAAAAACAAGGAAAAAAAGTACACAATTGGAAAAATGAGTTTATCTCAGCACAATACCAATATTCAAAGATGCCTATCATTCACGCATTTTAAAAAGTTTGCGCCCTTTTTTTTGGGGGGGGGGGGGTGAAGAGGTGTAACGTAAAAAGAGAGTGGATTGCATGGCAGGGTTTTAAACTACGTACCATCACTTACTCTTCCTCCTACCCTCTCCCCCCCAATCCTTCTCCCCTTCACGTCGTAATCAGCAACCGAACGGCCGCTTCCATACACACTTTCTTCTTTCAAACGCACTTCCGTCGTCCAAGTTAAAAAAAAAGGACTCCGTAAAACCCACCGACGGTACCTCAAACACTTCCAACTTCACGACTCCATATTGTGCAAAGTGGTTCACCTCCTGCCGCGTGCTGCTGCTGGGGCCCCCCCCTCCCCCCCTCCCCCGAACGATTCAGTGACCAGCGTCCATTTCTCGTCTCCATCGTCAAAAGCAATCTGGTTCCAACACGGCCGTCGACCAGTTGGTGAGTGAACGCCCGGTTGCGAATAATGCCACTCACTTTCGGCCACCAGCCTTTCACCATGAAAAGAAAAAGCGGGGGAAAAAAATAGACCCAGAATTGACCGATAGGAAAAAGGGAAATGACCGGAACGGGGACCAGGGGTCAGGCAGATCGTAAAGCAAAAAAAGAGAGGGAGGAGGAGAAAAATTGTCCCGGTGGTCAGCTCTTTCGTCGGGGCGCTATGAGCTTCCATGCCTTCACTCCATCAACACGGGTAATGGATTCAGAACATGACCCAATGAAAACGTGCTGAAATAGTAGGTGTATATCCCCCTCCCTCCCTTCCCGCCCCCCATACCCAGTGACCCTAGACCCGCAATGCGGGACACACACACCAAACAAGCGAAAATGCGCCGCGCTTCTGTTTCTGGATCACGAATTGTCATGAATTTTTTATAGGGGATTTCAGTTGCTGGTTGGATGAGCGTGGACGGTGGGTTGTTGGAGGACTTTTCGAGAATTTCTGGTCGTTTATTTTCCCTGCTGCGTTCAGGTGATCGAAGGGGAAAAGGGTCCGACGATAGTTTGGATTTTTTTTTCTACTTCTTGTTGATTCGAAGATATTTGAGGGAGTGTGTGAGGTACTGAGAGGAAATTTACCATTCACAGCAGGTCCATCCTTAAACTGGACACGCCTCAATGACTTGTCCATTACCCAAATGATGGAAGCCGCCAGTCGGTGGGTCAAATCTTGGGTTGTAAACGTTGGGTCAATCTGAAACTGTTGTTGGACGCCTATCCATGGGTGGTGTTAATTTAAATAGGATTGGAGACGTAAGTTTGTGGACAATTTCTAATTTCTGTGTAGAAAATGATCATTCCCAAATCTGGAACTTCCAAAGGGACTGGATTCTGGGCGAATTGTAAAAAGTTCCAAACTTATGACACACCCAAAATCGTGCTTTACATCTGTGAAATCACATACGCCTGTGCTACATAGTTGGGACAATTGACGTACTAGAGAGAACTACGTCTCGATGAACGCCCATCGGATGATAAATCCGGTACAGTTCGCCAGGGGTGGTATAACTATTACTTATTGGCCGAGCGAGTAAAGCGAGCGACGTCTAATGCTTGGTTGGATTTGTATTAATAGCTGGTAACCTGTCTAACGTTCCTAACCCGTCAAGGTAACCCACTGCGTAGCCATTGGCATGTCCTCGTTGGTGGCTTCCATTAACAGGACGAAAGAAAAGCCACTCGCACGCCGTTCCTCAGATGGCATTGCTTTCACTGATGACGGTGATCGTCCTACCACGCTCTCTGTTTGTTTGTCTGTTTGGGACAGGATAAAATTTGAATTTTGTTCTAATCTGGTTGAAATTTCATGAGATGGAATGTCTTGGCATGAAATTCATGAGATTGAAGACGAAATTCCTACCACCACAAATATATTTGGAGATCACGCGTTTTCTGCTGGGTGGCGAAAGTTATTTTTAGTAGTCCTGCGCGTAAGCAGTAAATTCTTCCAAGAAAACTGCGTTTTGTGAGGATCACACAATCTCCCGTAGACTTCATGTCCACACCCACGATAAACTTTTAGGAAGGGGTGCCACCTGAAAAATGTCCCAAAATCAACATGGCGGCCAGTTTGGTGTTAAAATGGCCACTATATATAATACAAAAATTAAAAATCGTACTATTGTATGTAAGTTGGGTGTCGACTGCTAGGTTTTATGGTCTGCCGAATTCAGAAAAAATACTCTAAAATTTATTGCCAAGACTCCACATGATAAGATATCCAAAATGGTGGAAAAATTCAAGTGTATTTCATAATATTAAAATATACTTAATGAGCAGAGGCAGTTTGAATTATTCTTCAATAACGTGAGTTCTTTTGCAATGACTAGTAACCGGCAAACACCAGGTCAAATCCGTAGGGTAGTATGTTAGTAATTATAGGAGCTAAGCTGTAGCTGTTTCTCTGTAGCACTGCGTTTTTCTTCATTTCACTGTAAGGATAAGTTATATCTTTAAAGTGATGTCGTAGCAGTTTAAATTAAGATAAATGGATTCGTTTAGGCTTAGGTATCAGGTGGCGATGTATATTTTTCAACACGGGTAATTAAAAAGATTTATTGCAATTAAGAGCTAAGCTACGGCAGTTTATCCACGTTGTAGTGATGAGCATTTTGAATCAATTTACCACAAGTTATATTGTGAAACTGCTGCAGTAGCCATTCTAATTAGAATAAATGGATGTAATATTAGGATTACATGAAAGACGGAGATGTAACTTTTCCAACAAGCCTAATTAAAATACATCCTTAAGCATGAACTGCCATCCACGTTAAAGATGTAACTTTGAGAGAATCGGAAGTAAGCATGGAGCTGCTGCATGGATAAACACTTGTAGCTTATCTGTTAATTACGATAAACCGTTTTTATTACCTATGTTGGAATATACCAACTACCTTTCATATAATCCTAATTACATCCATTTATCATAATTAGAACTGCCACCGCGTCATTTTAAAGATGTAACATGTGGCGAATTGAAGAAAAAAGCATGAGTCTACATCGTAGATAAACAGATATAGCTTATCCCCTAATTACGATAAACCGTTCTAATTACCATTAATCGAAAATATACATCTCCATCTTTCATTTAAGCCTTATTACATCCAATTATCTTAATTAGAACTGCTACGGCATCACTGTAAAGATGTAACCTACTGTAGAATTGAAGGAAAATGCAGTGCTACAGCATAGAGAAATAGCCACAACTTGAACTCCTAATTACGAACACACTACCCGATGGATTTGACCTAGTTTTTGCTGCGTTACTATCACTGCAAAAGAACTCACGTTGAAGAATAATTCAAATTTGTCTCTCTACTCAGTAAGTATATTTCACCTCACAGTCACGTCATGTGATATCACCATATTTACTGAGCATGGCACCAGACTTTAGTGCATACTAGCGATATGAATATCACGCACTGTAAAGTATGGTGATATGTGATATATCGGTATCCGTTCGAAAGTGTACACGCCTACGTGAAGAAGCATCAGCAAGTCACGTGACTTCAAATTTTGATTTCTAGCGCAGACGTTTTATGAATCGGTCGGTGGAAGGTAATAACAAAATGCAATATTCCAACTTGGTTCCCCTCCTACCTATAAAAACACCCACGCTCAAGCGCTGCTCTCCCCCCCCCCCCTGGGTTTAGAGGGGAAAGGGGTAAAGCCCGGATTGGCAGCGCACCTCCCCCATCCCCCCCCCCGAACCCCTACCCACCTACCCTCA
>JAHWFP010167229.1:3544-25194 GCA_023313725.1 Lithobius niger
CCCCCCCCCCCCCCCCCCCCCCGGCCCTTCAACTACGTCGTCGGGGTGTGTCATGTGCGGGAGGTTCCAGTTTCAATCGACCTCATCCCACGCCTGTGTATTCGGGAAGAGAAAGGCTTCGGAAATGCATCTGCTCCTGTCGATTGTGGCGTGTGAAACATTACAGAAACCAAAATTGACCGCCTGCCTCCCGAGATGACAGGACGGGGTTTAAAAGGACGTAACTTGGTTGGCTTTAGGCTTATCCAAAATGGGCATTTAGCAGTCATCGTTTTCCCCTTTTAGTTTTAGACTAGTGCAGTGACTATGTCCGTCCGTTGCTTTTTTTCTACTTTAGAACGGTGTCAGATGGAGACAAACTGTTTTCACCCTTAGATTCGTTGCTTCCGTGCAGCTAGTAGGCTTTCAGGGTGTAAATCAATGAAATAATGACATTTGATCGTTGGATTTGCAACAACTGCGAGAAGACACGCAATCGTAAAAACAAAAGGATTTCGTTAACGGTACACATTAGCTTCATTTCAAATAATCTCGACACTGTGTGGCAAGAATGAATAGGCCTACTTTTGAACCAAATTCTCCGTTAGCTGCTACTTACGAAATTAAAATGGCAGGTAAAAAAAATCAGGCCTAAAAGCTGAAAATTAGGCCTTAAATCATGCCGTTGCCACGGCCACGTTGTCAAGTTTCCGTGCCGTGTTGCATGAATGAATAAGCATACTCTCGAACCCCATTCTCCGTTAGCTCCTACTTACGAAATTAAAACGGCAGGTAAAAAATTATAGGCCTGAAAACTGAAAATTACGCCAAAAATCTAAAACTAGGCCTAAAAGCTAACACATTTTTAACCGGTGGATGGTTACTTCTTTTACAATGCATAATAGAGAGGGCCGTTGCAGTGCATGATAGAGGTGTGCGCCTCAACATTTTCGAAAGGGGCGGAAGTGTTGAAGACTGGTTGCGGAAGACCGGTTGCGACTACGTAGTCGTTGCAGGCGCTTGTTTTAAAATCTGGATAGTTTTTCAAGTCTTTCCGATTGTCACACGAGCGTGCGAGCGAAGCTAACAAGGTGAAGTTTTGATATTTTCATTTTGTGACGTCGATTAGGGCCACACACTTGGACCGAATCAGTAGACATTTTGTTGAAACAAGCGAGAACTCGTCTAAAAACGACACCGCGTCGCAACAGTCGGCATGTGCCCGTGGGTGGCTTCATTTACTTAATTGCAGAATATGCCGCTCGCAAGCTATACCTCAGACGGCATTGTTGTTGCCGGTGATGATGACAGTCCACGCTCGCTTACGGTATCAATAATGTAGATAACACTCTGAATTGGGTGAAACAATTTGCTTGGTTTTGTGGTTAAAACATTCTTTTTAGGGGGAGGGGAGAGGAGGGGGATGAATTCACAGCAAAGCAATGGCAGTAATACTATACGTCGAGCGGCTCAGATAAAATTTGGCTGGCGTATAATTTGACCTTGACCGAACGACCAGGGTCGACACATTTTTGTCTGGAGCGAAACTCTCAATTTTATGCCCCCCCCTCCCTTTCCCCAAATTGCATATTTTCGGAAATCCGTAAGTGATACTTTTTACGTCGTTCCCCCTTCCCCACCCACCCCATCCCGTAAAAACTGTTAGAACAGAAACGTGACAAAGACAAACTAGCTTGTGTTTCTTGTTTTGATCGAGATTATTGCGATGTTACATGTGATTGCGGTTTGCTTAATTGTTTGGCAGAAAGGCAAAATTTTTAGAACTATTCGGCAAAATTGCACTAAAAAAATTCCTGAGTCTAATTACGCACCCGTTCCGCTAGCTACGCCACGCGAACGATGTATTCAATACATGATGCAACGAGTCCGTGCTGTTTATTAAATAAACGATTTGTAAACATGTAGACACACGTGGTTTTGCAACAAACGTACTTCTTGTAGGGACGAGGGGTGGTGAGTGAGCGGCCCGAGCGCTACGTACAGTTTTTTTTCCTTTTAGTTAATTTCTTTGAACCTTAAGTCAACCGAAGCAATCTAATGCTTGTGTGGCTGAACCGGTTCAATTTTGAATATTACCAGCTTTTTTTGAGAGAAGAAATACCTGGGTAAAGGGAGAGGAAAACCCAGGGATTCGAACCGGGAAGCCTCCGATCATCGTAGGAGCTGAAAGATTGTCCAGAAATAGCCAGAATCAGTTCCCATAGCTGCTGAAGGAGCATGGTAGCCTCTCACACTACCTCGCCCGGCAGTCCTGGCAGGGACTTTGCCAAGATCCCCTTTCCAGGGATTCGACTAGATCCGTAAACCTCCAGCAACCAGGCTGAGCTCTCTCACCGCTCAGCCACGATGACCGCACGGTTGAGAAAAATCTATTCATAAAACATGTCTAACATTTACGTTTACGTCTAAGTGTACTTTTACGTCAGTGTGCACGTTTCCGTCAGTGGTTGGTTTTAGGTTTTCACGTAGGCTGTTTAAACCATTTTTATAATTAGGTATATATAATAATAACACAAGAGGTCAGGCAGTAAGCAATGGACCAGCACTGCCGGCACCGAACCGACCAGCATCGGCCGGCGCGTCTGGTAGAGGGAAAACATTGGGGGAAAGCTTTTCAGAGCATCATGATTCTCGAAGGGGCAACTTCGAGACTGCCTTGAGTCTTATTTATTTCTGCCAAGATGAACATGTGACTGGTAGAATATAATAGAAGTGATCATTAGAAAGAGGGGATCACTGGCAGTGGGGAATGGGAGGGGGAACTTGAGTCACACTGGATGCGCTGATTAAGTGAGCGGAGCGAGCGAAAATCAGCGTTTACTAACCAGTGTGAGTAAAGCTTGTAGCACACTACTCCGTTCCGTTCAGTTCCCTCCTGTTCCGACGACTGACGGCAACAGATGGTCCAGCGCACATTACTTCCGTCGTTGACCGTTTCAGCTGGCTCCGCTGAGCCTTTAAATTTGATCGCGCCCAAATTGGAAATGCAAACGAGGAAGAACTAAACAAGGAAGAAGGACTGGTAGTAATATACTTAAGGAATTACCTGAAGAAGAAATCACAAGGTAAAGGGTAAACGAAGCAAGCAGTCTGCATGAAAGACTGTCCTTGTGAGGATACACAATACAGTATTCTGAGAAAGTAAGAAAGAAAAGACAACTGCCCCGACTGGGACTCGAACCCAGGACTTCCCGTTTACTAGCCGGGCGCTCTAGCCGGGCGTTTACTAGCTGGGGTGTTTAGAGCGCCCGGCTGGTAAACGTGAAGTCCTGGGTTCGAGTCCCAGTCGGGGCAGTTGTCTTTTCTTTCTTTCTTAGATTAGTGTATTGTGTATCCTCACAAGACCAGTCTTTAATGCAGACTGCTTGCTTCGCTTAAGTAGGTAATTAAATAGAAAGTCGTAGTAAATTGGGTGTTAATTCTTTACGATTGGGCGTTATGAAATTTAACTCCAGAAGGCAACTGTAATAGGTTCGCATCTGTATATACTATTTAGGAGGGGAAAGGCATTGTGCGCAGGCGCTTGACGGATGACGACGGCCGTCGACTGACGTCAGGTGCGTACAGTTCTCCGATGCGATCAGTTTTTGATTGAAAGGATTCTGCATCGACACTCCCGTTCGTCGGCCGACGGGTCTTCATAGAACGGGACGGAACAGTAGACGCGGTTCCTCTAATTTACATGCATTTAATCCAAACAGAAATTTGACGGCCTGCGGCGTGACGTGACGGAAGGGATAGTGTGCGGGTCCACTACCGCAGAAGCTCCAAGCAAGATGGCCGACCTATCTAGATTCCGGCGCGTGAAGTTTTCCGGCCAAGTTTTTGGTTGCGTTTTCTGATGTTATGTAGTTAGCCGCAGCGAGCGCGAGAGCGCGAGCGAGGCTCGTAATTTGAAAAAAAAACTGACATCATTTTCGTTAACGGCGACCTTGATTTACCTTTAACACCAATGGCGATAGTACAACTTCCACATATACAGATCGATGGTGGACGAGCTTGGAGCCGCTGTGGAAGTGGTTCCTAGTGTGCTACAAGCTTAACAATTTGAAGAAACTTAACTCGGGCGAACATGGACATACACATGAGCTACCGTAACCAGTGTTGGAAACCATGCATTCAACACCACCCTAGCTAGTAAATAAATAAATAAATAAAGAAAAAAGGTACTTTCCTATTCAGTAATCTACGTAAAATAGAAGAGCTGTCCTTCTTAACTCCGATGCATGGTCGATCGGGCCTGTCTGCATGTGGGGAAAGTAGGGAGGCGGGAGTGAGGCTGGAGGGTTGAGGACAGGGAGGGAGGGAGTTGTGTACAGAGCCGTAGCTAGCCCCCTTGGCGCCTAAGGCGAACCAAGTGAGCGGCGTCCCCCCCCCCCCGACTGACTATTTCAAGGGAAATAAAAATAATTCAGGAATGCTTGAGGCTTACATAACTAAATGCTAACTATTATGTAATATACAATTATAAAAACTTGTGCGCCACGCCATCAGTTAAAAAAAAAATTTGTGCTTCACCACCAGTCAGCAGCCACTTCTACGGTACCATGCAAAGAAGTTGACATCACCTTATGCACCTGCGCACTGTAGTTTTACATTGTAAATTACAGACGGTTATTTTTTTTCTTTAATTTCGATTTTCGGTTATCTGCATCATTAAAAGAAAAAAAAAAAACCTACAATCGGTCAACAACACATTGCGATGCGAGCATTAAAGCAACATCCGTTCCTAGCTAAGGTCAACTGAGACGGTAGCTTCGTTCCTCGCAGCGAAAAACGTAGCTACTGTCTCAGTTGGCATTGCGCCTAATAGTCCAGCCAGCGTGAATCCATTGATTGTGTCGTCAAAAACCGGAATGATGCTTGTATTTTAAAATCATGATTTGTAATTTTCTAGACTAGTGTCTTATAATTTTGTTTCGGCGATCTATTGGAGTAATTAATATTAATTTTTACTGCATTAGCCTTTTAGATTTTTGGTCTCATAGTAATTACTAGCAAACGATTAAAATTAGTACTGCGCACACACAGATAAACCTTCAAGGTCATTGTAGGCGCGCGATGCGTCATATAAGTTAGGGACAATAGAATATATCTAACTCTATGTTCGGGACGAACGTAAATAAAGTTAGTAGTATTCAACAGAAAATCTCCTACCACGCCACATTTTAAAACGGATTTTTAGCAAGGGAGAGACTAGCAGTAAGTAAATAGACCTTTGGGACCGTACTTGATGTGGAGGATCGATAAAAATGGCGCTGGGAGGAATGTCCCTTTAAACCGAGTCAAAGCACATCTCTTCTTACAAAGTTGAACTTAAAAAAATACTTGAACTTAAAAAAAAAGACATTTGTGCTTTACTGCCCACTTTACATGATTATATGGTTGGCAGCAGTTCAGCGTTGCGCGCAGAGGAAAGCGGCGCCCTAGGAAAGCGTTTGCTCGCCCTGCCCTTCCTACGGCCCTGGTTGCGGGATCTACCAATCCATCATTACCAGTTTACAGAGCACTGAGGATCTTGGACAACGCCAATAGGAATACCATTAGCAAGCAAACTGAAGAAAAAAAAAACGTATAACGGTAATACTATTTGGACATCAATAAAATAGTAAAAAAACTGCCCCACTTTCGTTAAAATTCAACATAAAAAAAAACTATGCTTTTGTGCCATCCGACCACAATGACGTGACCAAAGGGAAACAGCGAGAATGGCGCTCGTTCTGTTCGTTTTATCCGTTAACTCGTCATCCCAACCAACAGAATAAATGCACTGCGTCGAACGAATTATTAAGTAATTAAGTATGTCACAATCGGTTGCAACAGAACATCAATGACGACATCGGTTCAGCGAGCACAATAGATACATGCGCGTACTGGCAAGGAGCCTACGTGAGGTCACATCATGTTCAGTAGACTATGTAATTACAATGAAGTGTAATTTCGACATATTAAGAGACACGTTAGTGTGTCTCCCGCCTAGATTCTGCGATAATGTCCGTTTGTTCAAGACAACGGAAAGCCAAATGGGCTCACGTAGTGTGTTATGCTAATAGGTTTGCGTCTGATTTATCATCACCCTTGTTCAACCTACACACATAGCCAACGTATACAGGGTATAACAGAATGAATGAAGTAGGGTCCGCCGTTTCCACATAGCACCTCCGAGCGAAATGAAATCTGGATGGATTTCTAGATTTATTAAATAATAGCACCCTTTAAAGGAGATTGTAAGTCTGCTGTTAAATGAAAATGTTATGGAAAAAAGTTTATATAAATTGGGGCAACGTGTCAGACAGTGAAGCGTCTCACTGCCACTTTGCTTCCCTGACTTACACGTGCACTTACTTCTAGCAGCTTTCTTTTACCATAACATTTACATTTATTAACCGACTTTCATTCCGTTTAATGGACTGGTGCAGTCAGTGACGGCGTCAGAGGTGGGCCAGGTTCAGGGCCCCCCTGCCGGCCCCTCCAAACTCTATCACTAAAGTCGCAACAAGAAAAGAAAATAATAAAAAAAAAACCTTGGAAGCTAAACTTGAAATCAAATGATTAAACTGAGCTTTTATTTTATTTTTTATGTGTACGTTTTTTTTTTTTAGCAACTTGGCATTATATATGCAGCCTAATTTATTTTGTGTGTTTATGGGGCGTAAGCGTGTTTTACAAATAAATTTTACTACATTGAAGCTTAGGTTGCGTTCAGGTTGTATTAAACGGAAAGAAGTGCTTAACGCGGTTGCCTTGGGAAAAAAAATTCCTTGGCCCACTCTGTTTCCAGATATGCCCTCTGTCGGCCCCCCCAAACAATTCAGTCCTGACGCCGTCACTGGGTGTAGTGTTTATTGATTCAAAACATTTTCATATTTCCACTAGTGGTCTGCGGCATTCACATAAAAGCCTCTCGTGGCTTCGCCACATTGGGTAAACAGCAAAAATCTTACCGCATTGTTGCCGAACGCCATAGTCTAACCAAGAATTTGTAGGGTTTGGGAGGAGAATTTGTGACTGAGATCCCCTACTGAAAAATCTTAGATTCATTTCCTATTTGTTCCGTCTAAGTTCACAGAGGGCGCCACGAGTTTCATGTAGGAATTTCTACTCCGTTTCAGCCTAAAATTAAAGTAAACTAAACGAAACTAGCTTGTACTCAATTATTATTTAGTTAAGCTTAGTTGTAATTTAGTTTACTTTAGATTTAGGCTGTAAAATGAGGAAAAATTACCATACGGAACGCATGGCGCCCTCTGAAAACTCGTGCAGAACTAAGAGGAATGAATGATAAATATTGATGAATATTGGTTTATTGAATCAGGCAAATCGGTACAAAACTCCGTATGTGCCCTCACACCACAAGAGCTAATGCTTGCATGTGGCGTGCTGGCTACCATAATAAAAATTAACTTAAAAATACAAGAATTACAAATGTCAACATATGAAACAATTGCAAAGTTTGGGTGCATTGTAGACAAAAAAAATTACAATAATAGCAGTATAAAATTATTACCACTGTTATAAGCAAATGTTAAACTATTTATTAGATTAGAAGTTAATCTATTTTTACTACCATTTTTATTACTATTTGTATTACTATTTTAATACTATTTTAAATTGCTATTTTTAATAATAGTGACTGCAAAGTTACTATTATTAGCAAATGCAGTTATTACAATCATTATTAATAAATGCAAAGTTAAGGTGCATCGTAGAAAAAATAACCACAACAGTAAAAATAAATACACATGCTACAAATAATCAAAGAAAATCAAGATAACAAAAAGTGCTGAAAGTATTTTTCAGCTTATAACTTTAAAAAATTGTTCAATGACCACAGTACTGATACCCAGTAGCCACCGAAACAGATATTTCTGGAAACGATGAATTTCAGTAATATCTTATATGTAGTTGGGTATATTATTGTAAAATTTGCTTCCAAGGTAGTAGCTGCATTTCTGCAGTTTTTCTTTTGTAACTTTAGGCTGAATGACAAAATTATTAGATTCACTCCTCGTGTGGTAATTGGTCACAAAACAAGTTGTAGCATGATTATTAATTCTGCGGAAGTTAATTAAGACTGTAAACCTACAGACGGCGGACTGGCAGGATATCTAGCTGTTGGAAGAGTTGGAATGAATGATCACGCTGTTTTTTGAAAGTCATCACTTTAACAATTTTCTTTTGGAGCTTGATAACCGGATCAATAGCATTCATGTAAGTTCCACCCCAGCATGTGATCGAGTACTGAAAGTATGACTGTTCCATGGCAAAATAAAATAATTTAAGCATCTTTCAGGAAACATGCTTTCTAAGATAATACATTTTGCACAGTAGCGCACGCAGTCTATTAAGAACTGCTGCAATTTGACTCCTCCAATTTAACATTCTATCTAAGGTTACACCAAGATATCGAACTTCGTCAACTTCGTTTACGAATGTAACACGTTTCAACAGGGACTTTTTACAGTTACAAATTCTCCTCCCCAACCCTATAAATTTTTGGTCTAACTGATACTTACTTCAATAGTTAACAAATGGAGGAATGGCGTCAGTCAAGTTGTCCCCAATGACGTCATACTCGCTGTGTCGTACAATGTAGTTTGGCCTACAGAATCACTACCGTTGTGAGCTGAGCGAGCGATGTTTGTGAGGCCGAATACTCGAGTGAAATTGGATTGTGTGTGTAATGTTTCAGTTTTGTACTGATTTTGTTCTGTTTGGTCTGATTTGGTTGAAATTTCATGACAATGGACCTTTGGTGCATGAAATTCAAGAGTTTGAAGATGCCGGAGCACAAATTATATAACTGGAGCACTGCCCTGTAGAGCGCCAGGCAGAAGTCATGTGCCTGCCGTGTGAATATAGAAAATAAGGCGGATGTACATTAAGCTAGTTGATTGGGCCGAGCAATGTGTGAGTCGACTTGACTTACTACTCGCCCTTTACTATCTCAATGTAAACCTCTATTCTACTCGATCGTGCGAGCGCACTAGACTCGCTACTCGTATGCTAGTTGACTATTCACAAGTTTAATATTTGGTGCGAGTCAACGGGCGAGTTACGTTTATAAGATGGCAGCACCCCAGCTGGCAGCAAAGTGGGGAAGCTACAACGTCGAAATTTGTATGGACTTGCACTGACAGCATTTTGGGCGAGTAAGAAACTAGTGTAAACTAGTGCTCGCTCAGCCGAGTAATTGTGAGTGTCAGAACTCTATTATATGCTTATAAAATTGAACAAATAAAAAAAAAAGCCCGTAGTAATATCTGTGGAGTACAGCCATTTTTCTTTTCTAGATAACCGCACACTGGTCTTCATTTCGGTCTCCTTAGATGCTACGATGGGTGGCCATAGGTTTAGCCATGATTCGTTTCTTAACACCACATTGTGCCTTGGCCATAGTACTTTATGATTGAGCATGCCGATTGTGGCATGTAAAATATTCTAGACATTTCTTTGCAAAATTAAAATTCTCCCTGTTCATGCAGAGTGCAGTTGAAAAGGACGTTAATTCTACTAGTCCTTCCCCGTTATTATTATTTATTCCACTTCTATACCTTACGGTGATTTCTATACTGGAAGTGTTAGTAGTCACCACCCGACATGTGAGAAACCACAAGGACATCAAAATGACATGCAGTGTAATTTTCGGCTAACATATTTACGGTCTCGATGACAATAAAAGCAGATGAAAAATGAATTAAACCGAGGTTACATGTTGTGGCAGCTCATTGCTCCTCGGCCGTGTCGTGTGGGAATTTCTCGATACGGCGGAGCAGCAATGAGCTGCCACATGTAACCTTGGTTTAATTCATTTCTCAGCTGCTTTTATTGCGATCAGTGCTGCCAATATTTTAGCCGAAATTATATTGCTTGTCATTTTGATGTCCTTGTGGTTTCTCATCTGTCAGGCTGGGGGTGACTACAGACAGTGAACCTAAACAACCTCAAGTTAATTGATAATATATATATATACATTATTGGACAATTTATATTAGTTTCCTTTGATTTTACTGAATTTGGTTTTATCTTATTATTTCCAGATTACTCTCATCTCCTGCCACCATGCTCATACCAGTAGTCTTTGTTGGGGTCGCCATCTCAACTCAAATTTTCGCCCTCGCCTCTGCAAGTCACTCCTCTTCGGCTTCCATACTTGAACAGAGCATCCTCAACGAATCCTTCCTCGACGAAACTAAGAAGGAGGTGATTTCAGAACCAGCACAGCCAAGTCTTAAGGATCCGAAGTTGAAAGATTGGGACATGTTTCGTGCTTTCATCAACGCGTCAACACAGAACGACAACAATCAGCAACCACCGGCCGTCTTCCTCCGGCCCCAAAAGCAGCACCCCCCTCAAAATCATCAACACCATCAACACTCCCACCACCATCACCACGGCCACCACACCAACGACCATGCCCATGAGCAGCACCTGACACCGAAAGAAGCTCGTGAGCTCTTGTTTCGCGGTACGGATCCCGGCCGTCCTGTGCCTCTCAACGTTTCTGAGCTTATGCCGGACAAGTGCCAGATGTTCGGCTACGATCAAGTCATTTCTTATCCTGGTTGTAAGAATTCCACTGTCCGCAACCACATGTGTTATGGCCTGTGCTCCTCTCTCTTTGTTCCCCTGGAAGACGACTTCATCTACTCGTGCAGCGCTTGCCTCCCAGCGGAATTCCGGAGTGTCGCCGTGGAGCTGGATTGCCCGGAAACCATCACGGGTGACAAACTGAGGATGCATATTCGTGTGGTTCGGGCCTGCAGTTGCTTGACGTGCTCATCGCAAAGTATGAACCGATAACAGGATCTTTGGTGGCATTGGGAGTTCTAACCGTGCCTGTGCGTTTGATATCTGTTGTCGCTCACCGGCATCTAGATTCTGCTGGAAGGCAGAATCTGTGAGATGCAAAGAAAGATGGCAGCGTGAAAGGGTTGCAGTCCTCAACCAATAAGGTGACCAGGAGGTTGACAACTTTACTCCGACAGAAACATGAGCAGGAAATGTTCGTTCGTTGTGTACATAAGGACTTAGGAAGCATGCGGACGTCGCTTTCGTGATATCGAGCATTTCTTTGCAAGATGACCAAAGACTCCACAGTTCCAGCAAATGGAATTACTTACCTGAAAAAGCCGTCTAATAGGAACTACCTTGGGTTTATTTAAAAATGAAAGCTTTATGTAATAACAAAGGGTAGTTAAAAACATTTAACCCACTTAGAAAAAGTACTCATACCCATGAAACCGTCAAGTGCCTTGCTAACAGACAAACTGCGTAAGTGCCTCATAATGATACAAATCAGGAAAAGAATGCTGTATCAAATGAACTCTTACGTTTTAAATTATTTAAAACCATAAAAGTTGCAGTGATGCAGTACCAGGCATTATTGCCCAGCTGTTCTAACTGCGGGACGTGTGACACCACGGACTTGCTAAAACTGCATCCAGCATTGCGAAATATTGTAAAAGTTGTTGCAAACGATGCTGCAACCCCAAAACAAAGTTTTATATGTTTATTCTAGTTAATTCAGTGTCTTTAGGTTTAATTCCTGACCGAAGTTAGCTTCCATCATAGTACAAAACATGCCGGTAACACTATTTTTGTCTCGTTTAGTTTAGTTAGATCAATTTTATAAACCACTTCGAAGAAGATCGAACCTCTCAACTTTCCCAACTTAACTACCTAATACGTAATGGCTACCTTTCGTGAGGTGACACTTCGTACCATTTTGTTTAAACACTGGTGTTTTCTTGTGCATCCCAACAACTTGCTTAGGTACGTTAAACTGGCAAAGTTGTTAATTTTAATTTTTTACAAAGTGTTTTGTAATACTAATGCCCCATCAAGCTGCGTCTGAATTCCTAGGCAGATCAACTTCCCTACGGAGCTCTTAGCTAAGTTCTGCTGTACTGATAGGTGTGGCGACTCCGGAGCAATCCTAAGGATTTAAGTTAATATTTGTCGCTCAAATTTCCACGTTACGCCTCAATTTTACAAATTCTTTCACTGTATCTTACAAATGGGGATACACAAAATTATGGCTGACATCACCAAACACTGCTTTTAGTTTTGCTTATACATTAAAAAACTGACATGCTCAGCCTCATTGTTGGGAAGACGGCGCATTTAACTGATTCCTGTTCACTATTAAAAGTGAGTACTTTCTTTCCAACGTTCCATCCAATAACCTATACACGTGGAATCAAGGCCAACTGAGATAGTAGCTTCGTTCCACGCTCCTCTATCCAGGCCGGTCAGCTTTGTGTTTTTCCGGTTTTAGTTAGTGACAGGCACGAAAGGAGTCGCCCAGTACCGTACGGCATGAGAACCAAAGTGGATTGAAATCTGAACAAAATGTATGCGGGGAAATTCGTAGGTTACAGAGCTACATGTTAAACTTAAACAGAGGAAGAATAACGATTAAATTGCGAGAATTGGCGCATACTGAGAGCTTCTCCCGCATTTACTAGACCAGATACAAATTGCCTTGGGGTTTCAATCCGTACGGTACTGGACGACTCCTAGTGTGTCTCTCACTAACTGATACCGAAAAACTAGCAAGCTGACCGGCCTGGAGAAGTGCGAGGAACGCAGCTGCTATCTTAGTTGGCCTTGGGTTCTTCATTGTCCCTCTTAGTAGGGTATCGTTAAAATCATAAATATCGTGGGTGTTTCTGTTCCTTATATTTTATTATTGTGTGCGCGGCGTATCTTATATTATGACCGACTGTGTCGACGGCCGCCATTGTTTTTGTAACCATCTTGGATATCAACAAGGCACTCTGCTGCCAAAAACGTACAATCGATTATCTGTGTTCGTTCTGCGGCGAACTCAAGATAGGCCGCGCACACTTTAACTACAGACTACAAAGCAGGAGTGTGGTCTGTATTAATATGGTTATAATCTTAATAAATTCGAAATAATACCAACTAAATTAAAATATCTTGTTGCGGTTTTTTTTAGATGCAATATGCAGCAAATATTTCAGTCATTGCTGAAACTAACACATTCATGACGTACAATTTCATGAAAAAGTAATGTATTTCACCTTAGTCATAATTAATTGGCGGGTGTTTATATTGTTCGTTGGTACTGCACGCTGATCTTCTATCTTTACACTATACTACCTCCGTTCAGAGAAACAAATTATGCGTAGGATAATCGTTTAGATTCGCTTGGACAATTTTGTTTCTTTCGTAAGGAATGCAAACCTGTATTTTGTAAGCCTACTGAAAATCGTGAAATTGTTCGTTCGTAAGGAATGAGAAACATTTTTACAAGAAATGGGATTAAACAATAAGTTTGTACACATTTGGTGTAACATTATAACGTTCTAACAATTTTTGTGTTTCACATCAGATTTATGTTCGATTCGGTGTGAATTATGTCGACGGTGGATCACACAAAAAAAATTAAATTAATGACTAAATCCAACTTGTGCCGGATTTATGTTGCATCTGCGCAGGTGCGTTGTGGGAAATTCAGGCTCATTTTCCCACAACCCAAATGACCAACCCCCGGAAAAAAAAATGTCAATGCGAGAAAAAAATTGCATTCTAATAATTGTTATTTGACACTAAAACTAGAAAACGTCACTAAACTCGTGAAAATTATTACAAAATTTAATCTAAACGCAGCCACCATAGGTGCCCGCATATTTCTTTCGCGTACGTCCGTTTGGCACATAAACTTGTATTAAAAAACTACTAACATGAAGATAACCAAAGTATTAAAACTGTGAACCATGGAATAATAATGATTCCAGATTTCTAAGCTCACCACTGAGTAGTCGTTAATAGTTAGTAATAACCTATTGTTATACCTATAACTGCAGGTGCTGGAAATATTGTGCCCGATTTCTTTTACATTTACCGTTGAAAATGGTGCTCTTATTTCCCGTCTTTAGTGCTCTTGGCCCTTTTATTTTCTGCGAGTAAAAATTAATAAACGTAAAAATTACAAAGATTGGATAATAAACAGCATTGTTTTTGATATATCTGTGCGCATAATTTGGAACAAAGTGACAAAATTTGAGAAATGAAATGATTGTATTCAATTCCTGTCGAAAGTGTCTGCAAATAATTACCAAATAAAAATAGAGGCAAATAATTACCACCGTTCCAGCACGGAAATCTATCATTAATTTAAACCCTACTTTCTATAGGACTGTGATCGACTCTTCCATAAGTTTGTGATGAAAAGAAATGGTTACAGGACAATAATTCATCTTTGGTGGAGTAAAATAATGCAGTTATCATGAAGTTTATTTGCTACTAATAAAGAGACTGGTCATTTGAAGAAATTTCTGAACCATTTGCAATCGCATAAAAGCTCCCGCAAACCCTCCTCTCCCTACGGTGCATCTTACACTGCGGCATGTTGGTGGAAGTCCTAAGGATACCATTACCGCTTTGTTTCTTAATGAAAGCCCATGTTTAATCATGAATTTTAAAAAAAATGTTAAGTGATTTCAGTTGACTCAAAAGTGTCAACATTAGGCTTTGTATGTTATCTGAAACAAACCTGCAAATAAAAAAACAATAAAAAGAGAAAGGCTACATTTCGTCACAATCAGTGTCGGATTGGGGCGCTCGGGGACCCGGGGATTCACGGGGAGCCCCCCCCCCTATAAGAGGCCCATGTTTAAAAAAAAATTCTTTTTGAGAAATGTGAAATGAATACTTGTGACAGTTGTATCTCGAAGGTACAGGGAAACATTTCATGCGCTGACTTTCTAAAAATATGTTAGTTTCAGTGATACGCCCAGGACCCCCCCTCTCCCCCCCCCCCCACAGCCCACACTATAGGAGGCTTTTATTTCAAAAAAAATATTTGTTCGAAAAATTGTCAAATATTTTTTTAAAACATTTCAAAAGATTTTCAATAAATTAAAAAAAAATTCATATAAAAATTGAATCTCAGTTTTAGGAAAACTTTTCAAACTCACGCAGATTTCAATAATCTAGCTTGCGGCAATTCCACCCCCCTCCCCTCTGCGCCCCGCCGAGTTCCTGCAGTACCTTGCAGGGGAAGCCCGACGCCTCCAATCCAACTCTGGTCCTAATGTGCTCCTAATTAGCTTGAATCACGACGTTCCAACAGCGCTGCATTTTATTTTAAGATTCCTTGTTTTCTTGCTCCGAAGTTAAGCTTCTTGACCTGTTAAAATTCAAATTATTTTAATAGGAAAACAACGGGGGGGAAAAATTGGAATAATTTTTCAAGGTCGGGCTTTGTCTATGGCTCTCTATCCATTTTCGTGTCGCGTTTGAATTCAGCCGGTCTGGTCGTGGTCCATCGATCATGACGTAGGATGGTCTGGTCAAGACTTACCGGTTAAAAATCGACTACGCGTTTTTTTATGTTCAGTTTATTACGGCAACATAACTTTTACTGTCGACTTTTAAATGAAATAACCACCCCACCTTAATGTATGTGTACATGAGGGGAGAGGATAGAGGGAGGTACGTAACTGAATAGGTTTTAGAAACCTCAGAATTTGGCGTTTCTTTATTTTAAGGCTGAGTTCCCGAAAGTGTTGTACAAATGATGTAAGAATTTCATGTGTAAATATTGTAAACTCTGTTCACCAATTCAGAATAAAAAGAAACTGTTTTCACAATGTGTTCTGTAATTTGTTGCCCTAGAGATAGTTAATACTGGT
Organism: Lithobius niger; assembly: GCA_023313725.1. Classification (NCBI taxonomy): domain Eukaryota; kingdom Metazoa; phylum Arthropoda; class Chilopoda; order Lithobiomorpha; family Lithobiidae; genus Lithobius; species Lithobius niger. The sequence continues at coordinate 19,210 of JAHWFP010167229.1, forward strand.
GATAGGTCTGTAGGAAAATATGGATACCCAACACGAGGCTAACTGAGATTGAAGCTGCGTTTCTCAACGCCTCTTCAATCTCAGTTGGTCTTGGCTCAACAAGTGATAAGCGTTGCATTGTACCGTGGCATCACCTACCGTTCATTACATGGTTAAATCTCGTAGCAAGTGAAGGGGAGAACCAAGAAACGTTTGAAGCTAATAACGAGTTAATCGCACGAAAATTAAAATTAGAAATCTGCCAGCTAGCCTAGCTAGAAATCTACCGGCTAGCCTACACGGTGAGTTACCAGCTAGCTAGCAAGGCGATATAACTGACAGCCGGCAAAAATCGTCACGGTGCAAACTTTCGATTTTCCTGTGCTTGAAATCAAAATTTAAAGGCACATTCCGCCTTCTTTATAACAGCCACGCGCAGATCGCCATTCGCGTTTGTTACCAAAGCACCGTTTCGCGAGACTCGGCGTAGTAATACAATGTGAACTGAGATAGTAGACGAAAGAGTATGAATGCAAAAATTGTATCGTCGGAAACTGGAAAGATTGCGTATTTTAACATCACACTTTATTATATTTTAGGCTAGTATATCTTAAGAATTTTTCTTCGGCGATCTATTGGCATAAATGATTTTAATTTTTACCGCATTAGTGTTTTAGATTTTTGATCTCATAGTAATTATTAGAAAAACGATTGAAAATTAGTAAAAGTGCACACACACACAGATGAAACGTCATGGTTATTGTAAGCGCGCAAAGGATCATATAATCGAAGGATGCTATTAAATTAGTTCCCCAATATTCAACAGAAAATCTCCTAGACGCCATATTTTAAAACAGAATTTTAGCAAGGCACTGACTAACTGCGAGCAAATAGAACTTTGGGGCCGTACTTGATGCGGAGGATCGAGAAAAATGGCGCTAGGAGGAATGTACCTTTAACGCTATAATTGACCAAGATGGCGAAGATTGAATCAAACGATTTTTGTGAAGGTATAATTTTCCGTACAAAAATAGTAAATTAATTTACTTTCCTAAACCATGCGCAATGGCTGTTTGCCATGGAGTCACCATGAGTTAGCCAATGGCGAACGAGAACAACGGCTGTTTGGCCGTCTGATTGGACTAGCCCAGACACGTGATATGCACGTCACAGCAAACAGCCATGGCGCTTGGTATACAAATGAGCAGCGACAATAGCGGCATATTGGCTACGAGGCTAGCATCTGGAGCGATAACTACAAAGGGCACTCGATTGAAATGGAGGTGAAAACAACGGCACTTCTAGTCAGGACAGTGCTTTGAGAGCGGATTTCTTAGGCTTAAAAAAACGATGTTTTCTCCAATCCCTTATGCTGCGAGGTTGTAAATCGGTAAAGAAAAGATTCCACTTGCTACAAATTTCAACAACTTTCAACAAATCGAAAATAATCGCGCGTTTTAGGCCTAACAAATCCGCTCTAATAGCACTGGTTTCAGTAAGACGCCCTTCTTTTTCCCCTCCAGTGCCCCTTGCAGCTAGCCCAATTACTGGCTCAAGCATAAAGTTACCAGCAATAATATGACGTCATTGTCGTTACCCTATAGCCCAGTGACACGATGTAGTATTATTATTGTATATAACTCTATGCTGGAGCCTTAATGGGTTAGCTGCAAGGGGCACTGCAGAGAGAAACAGAATAGCGTCATACTGAAGCCGATGCTGTGAAGAGTGATTTCTTCGACCTAAAACGCGCGATTTTTGTTGTTGGAGAAAACAACGTTATTTTAAGCCTAAGAAATCCGCTCTTCCGTGGTTTTTCCCTCCATTTTTATGTAGTGCACCTTGTAGTTATGCCCTCCAAAACCCATATTGGTGCCAATATGGCGGCTAATGTCACTGCTCTATAGTTAGCAGCATACAGGCAGAAAACTTAAAGGGGAATTGCCACCAAAATGACAAGCTGCTTCATCATACCGCCATTTGCCGCTATCTAGTTCTGTCTAGCCCTTACTTTCAACCGGTGAAGTTCACTAATAAATGTCTTTTTACACAACAAAAAAGCCACGTGCCTCCTTATTATTATGGAGTGTACAGTTGGTGCTCCCACGTGCACCAGAAGCCAAGCGGCAAAGTTAAGCCTGACGTCATCACGGGCGATTTTTTCTTTAACGACCGTTTTGAAACGCAGATTTTGAACCGCTAGTGATATCGTTAACCTTGCCGATTGCTCCCTGGTGCACGTGGACGCACCAACTTTGAATTCAATTATTAAAGAGGAACGTGGCTACTTTGTTGTGTAAAAAAGACATTTCTTTGCGCATTCCTTCGCTTGTTGAAATCAAGTGCTACATAGAACTAAATAACGGTAGACGTCACTAGATGCTGCATCCTGTCATTCGGTGAATATGTACCTTTAAGTTCGGTTGCTCCCACTCAGGATTCTGCCCAGTGCTTAGATACCTACTAACTACTGGATATTCTTTAGGAAACAAAATGTAAAACATATCTTTGAACTCCGCGTATTATTATTCTGAAAATTCCCTACTGCCACGGTAATTAAAATTTTCCACGCCGATCGTCACAGACACCAACTGGCGTAGAAGCGATTATTTCATTATTTTTTTAAAGGTACATGCACCCATGTTGGCTTTCCTGTGTGACTCAGTTTTGCGACATTAGTTCAAATTTGTGTAAATTTTGCAACACATTCATTTTCTTGTTTTTTTTTCCTTTCGTGAGAGATAGTTTTGCGACATTAACTCTAACCTGTGTAAACGTTGCAAACGCTGTTTTCAACGGGCCGCACGATATACCGGAAGGATTTATGTACCATTCTACGCTACATAGGCTGCTGATTCTAGCCCAAGGCATACTGGGATTGATGTTGCGTTCCTCGCTCACTATAAGGGCGCGTTTATGCTACTACTCGTCTTTGCATTCTCGCAGCTAGAATCTAATCGCGATTGCAAAGGCGTTGTTGTCATGGTAACAACGCAACCTTGATTAGCTAAATCCGACATCGTTTCATCAAATGCTTGCTGTCTTATAATCCGTGACAATAAGATAAAAAACTCCTCCTACGAAACAATTTACCTAGTCTCCTCTGAATTCACATCATTGGCTATTTTTGTTGCAAGACGACAGCGCTAAAACCGTCGCCATGTTGGAATTTCAGATGTACTCTTATAGCTTCTAGCTGCGAGAATGTCAAGGTGAGTCGTGCATAAACACGCCCTAAGGCAGGTCAGCGTGCTGCTTTTCCGGTATTAGCAGGATCCGATGAACGACAGACACGCCAGGAGCCGTCTAGTACCGTTTGGCCTGAGAACCGAACGGAATTAGTATCTGAAGAAACTGTATGGGAGAATTCGTTCTTTTCTCAGCTACCTGTTAACTCGTAAACAGACATGGAGAATAAGGAGAATTTATGCAACGACACCTTCTCGCTCGTCGAACGCTATTTGCTAGGAAACCATTATTTAGTTACGATTAATTTCCCGTTTTTATTAAATGAATGCGGTAATAGACAACAAATTAAATGCATTATAAACAAGCAAGTGCTAGATAGTTCTAGACAGCGCTAGATGTTGCCAGATTTTGCCTACTTCCAATCGGTGATAGAGCCACTTTAAGTTCCCGGCATTCGCGCGAATTGGCGTAGAGCCGGGAAGCGTCGAAACATGATATATGTTCCTCAGTCGGCCTTTGCCTAAAGAAGTAAGACATCTTCCTCGCTATAAGTCCTTTCAAATCTGCTGCTCGGCAGAAGGAGTTTGCCTGGATCATTCACAGTATGAATGACATTTTTTTACACGTACTGATTATCTAAAATTCCACACAGCGTAGTTTTTTACGAAAGTTATCCATGAAAGAAAATATGACCTGGCCGCATGGGGTCGCGATCTAGAACAAGATATAGAACTTAGGGTGAAATTAAGGGACTGGTAGTATAAAAATTGATGCGAGCGTGCAGTGTTTTATTTTTTTTACGTTTTATTCGTCACTTTTCAGATGCGGGAGATGGCTTTTTTTTTTTTTTTTACCAAACAAAACGATATCAGCACTTAATTTTTTGTTGTCGAGTACAATTTCTATGTTTTTTAATGCCAGGATCAGCGTGCAAAAGTTCCACATTTGCTAAAAGTCATTCTTTAGATCCAAGTTTTTAGTTGCGACATGCCACTTAACGATCCTTAGATTCGTTTCTAGGCGACCATGTGAATGAAGCAAAGACCTCATGTGGTCATCGGCTCCAGGTAATGCTTGGTGAAAATGCTGACGCGTGATAGATACTTTTTTTAGACAATGTCATAATAAACGTTTCATGCGCTAAGAAAAAAAAAACCCTTCGTGCGCTCCTGTGAACCACATAATTAATTTTTAGTGGCCAAAATGTCGCAAAAAGCTATTTCTAGCAAGATGCTCGAAATTTTTGAGAAGGTATGTCCTTTTAAGCCATTACCGATATCTATAATTTTTACCTTTTTTTTTTTAATCCTACAATTTTTACCATGGTTTTTCAGTCAGTTTGGTAAAAGACGCTCATCGAAAAACCATGCCCGTATCTCCGCCAGGGCTCCAATTCATGAATCCCATCGGAAAGCTAGTTTGCCCCCTCCCCCATTACTTTCTTTACTGTTCCCAGCCCCCCCCCAATCGACTTGCAGGGCGACCGCAATACGGGATTTACAATAACTCTTTCTTCTTTTGTGTTATTTCAATTTTCAGGCAGTAATTTGCTTTTTAGGATTGTTAAATTTTATTAGGCTGGGACATTTTCTTTCAGAAATCCCAAACCTGGTGTTTTGAACAACTCAGCCAGTAGATGGTATCCAGCTATAAACAGAAATATATCGCCCTAAAGCCAGATATTGGTGAACCAGAGGTTTAAACAAGTGTCCCTAAAAAGAAGTCCTTGAAAATATTGGTATTTGAAATTTGCCAAAGTTTGGTTCACTTTTGTTTAGGTATCCATTTTGTACATCGGCTTGATGAATTTGCCAAGAGTGGCACGTTGTCTTTTCTAGCGCGCGCTGACCGTAAACAACGAAAGCGCGTAATGTTTAACGATTCACCAACTCAAGTCCCTGAAAAAATACTGATCCCCATCAATGTCCAAAAATAACCTGACCCGCCCCCCCCCCCCCAAAAAAAAAGGAGGATGCTTTTTTTTTTCTCTTAGCCAACCAGTATATGATTCCCTGGTTTTCCAATACAGTGTGGACAGACAGACCAACAAATACCGGAAGAATTAACCGAAAAAAAAAATAAAAACATTTGTTTAATTAGGCCCAATTAGAGGCCAATCACGATACCTCTCCTGAAAAAAAAATTATAAATAAAAAATGGAAATGGTTCACGCTGATAAATTGCCGAGTGAAAATGGTAAGATACATCCCCCAAATTTTTTTTTTTTTAAGTGTAAAATGGTTAAACCCAATTTGCGAAATTTGTCAGTGCGGTCATGCATGCACACAACGGCTGGATGGAGATTACTGATTTAAAAAGGGTGAGATGGGTTCTATACAGGTAATAAGTTATATAGATACTGATTATATAAATAATTGTGGATGCCTGATAGCGATGTTTCGAGAAAAGAGTCTTCGTTGTCGTGTGATAACCAAAACGAGTGGTTAAAAGTGACATAAAACCCATTACAGGGAAAACAAGTGACCTAGTAACTTCTTTCCTCATCTGTCACCTGCGAGTTAGGTAAGTGATCCCACACTTTGTTACCTCTACAATAAAATGGTTCATCCCACTTGCCTAAATGGTAGGATGAGGCAACACTGATCAGGTTAGTGCCGGAATTCACTCAATTGATAAGTCAAGTATCGCCAAAAACAAATCGTAGTTCAGTGGTCAACTTCAGAAAACGAATATTTTCAGGGGTTGAACGATGTTTGAGACAGAAACTGCGTTTTACTACTATCCGTAGAATTTTAACGCACCCTCACACTATTAGGACGCAGTTCCGAAGTTCTTGTAGTCAAATGAGTTGTCAAA
>JAHWFP010167230.1:17707-37112 GCA_023313725.1 Lithobius niger
CGAAAATTCACTACAGCCACCAAGATGTCGGTTCCTGGCACTCATAAAAAAAATTTACCGGGGTGCCACGTGAGAAAGTTCCTCAACCGGAAACTAGCTAGAATACATCATCACAACAATTAAATTTAACAGTTGCGGAGGCAGCACTTCATTGCAGTAGTAGGCTACAGCTATTGTTCAAAAGTATATGTTATTAGCTGGCATGCAGAGGCGAATCTACTAAACAAGGGAGGGGGAAGTACCCCGAAAACAAGGCGAAGGGAGTACAAAACAAAAAAATGCTAGATATTTGCTATTTTCTTCAAAGGTTTTTTTTTAATGGCGCCATACGTTACGCAAAGCAAGAAAAATATTCGTAACTAAGCAAAAAAAGTGGTCGTACGTTTTCTAGCAGGGGCCTTCCCAGGGGCAAAAAAAAATATTTACGCATATGAATATCCGCCCTTTAAAACCGTGCAAGGCCGCAAGTAGGGTGCAACCATCCCCTTATTTTCGGCTGTGCACGGTTTTAAAGCGCGGGCATCATATGCGTAAATACATTTTCTTTCTGGGGAGAACCGTGCTAGAAAACGTACGATCACTTTATTTCTAAGGTTCTTATTTTCGGCCCTACATGGTTTAAAAGTGCGGTATTCGTATGCATAAATATTTCAGATACGCGAAATTGTATGCCCACCCCCCCCCCCCTTACCAGAAAGAAAAATATTTATGCGTACAAATGCCCGCACTTTTAAACCACGCTAAGTCGAAAATGTAGGGGGGGCGGGGTGGGTACCCTCCCCCCCTATTTTGAGCCCTGTATGGCTTAAAAGTGCGAGCATTCATATACGTAAATTATTCTTTTTTTCGTTGGGGGGAAGCAGAATTTTACGTCCCTCCTAAAAAACGTACGACCACTTTATTTCTAAGGGACAATAATTACTATTCTTACTTTGCGTGACTTTTCTTTCTAGAAAGTAAGGGGGTTGTGGGAAGCGAGTCCCTTCCCCCCCCCCCTTATTTTCAGGTGCCTGCAATTTTAAACAATGCATGGCCGAAAATAAGAGGGAGAAACGCTCCCGCCCCCCATTTTGGCTCTGCATGGTTTAAAAGTGAAAGCATTCGTCATGCATAAATATTTGTTTTTCTGGAGGGGGGGGGGGGGGTGGGTGAACAAATTTGATACCACACCCTGCTAGAAAACATACGACCACTTTATTTCCAAGGTAGGCTACGCTTATTTTACTTGATTTGCGAAATGTATGGCGCCATATGAAAAAAACCTTGGAAAAAACACCAAGTATAACAATAATTTAATATATAATTTTTTCGTAGATTTTAACGCCCCCTTGCCTTGTTTTGTGGAGCCTACCCCCCCGGGTTATTAGTTACGCCACTGCCGGTTGGTAACCGATACTTTTGAATAATATAGCTAGACTACTGTAGGAGGCGTCTGCATGACTATTAACTTGTGGTTGTGTAGTGCATCTTATCTTGATTCTGGCTGTCGAAATTTTAAGCTCACCGTAAAGTATTATACTTTAAAGCACGTTTCAAGCGTCACAAGACTAAATAAATTAGAAAACAAAAACGAGCTCGTTTGATGCTTAAGGTAAGATTTAAATGATCACAAATCAAGTATAGGAACACAAACACTCTTTCCTGTAAGGTTTCGGATATTGTAGTATTGCTATACTGTTTAGTCCACGAGAAACCTTATTGCTGTTTTCAAGTGTTCGTACCATTTTTACTTTGGCACACGATGGCTCAGATAATGATTGGAGCATTCTACTTGGCTGAACGACATCGCTGGAAAATGTTTAAAAACTAATTGTCATAGTGGGCTTAGCACAGCTCTACAACAAGTAATTCAAGGTTTGAGCGACTACTTGAAAATCAGGAAATATCCTGGAAAGTAATAATAAATTTCCATGCCTGGAAAATTTATATATGAAGGTGATGAACGGAAAGTAGGCGACGTGACTGAAGAACACTGAAAAAAATTTATCCAAGAAAGTAGTCTGGTGTGTAGCCTTACATACTCTACCTTTGTAGGGCATGAAAAGTTTTGAAATTTGGGCTTTGGCTTTAATTGTATTTACGTGTGTAATGGTTGGATACAGCAGTAAGGTTTCACGTGGACTAAACAGTACAGCAACACTGCAGTATCTGAAACCTTACAGGAAAGTTTATTTGTGTTCCTGTGCTGTTTTGACTTCGAATCAGTTAACCCGTAACGTAAGCATCAAACGAGTTCGTTTTTGTTTTCTAATTCGTGCTACTTTGGCAACCGTACCGTTTAGATTAGTTTGTTTTAATGTTTTGTATCTTTATCAATAACGGTTTAATAAACCCTTTAATATTCAGTCTACGTCTTGGAACTGGCTTTTGCTGATTGGCATGTTGCACAATAATTAGTAAAACAATCAATCTGGTCGTTTAGAGCTCCCTAACCCTTGAACCACTTGACCGATTAGCAAAGGCTTTATGGAAGGGGCACATCTATTGAGCAATACCTGTAAAATGAGCTAAGAACCAGATTTATAGGGTAAATAGTTTGATCTGTAGAGGGCGTAGCAGAAAGGTGAGAAGCCAAAAATTAGTCCCGATTCCTGTTCAAATCCAGATCTCCGATGTGACAAATCGGAAATTACTGAAAGTTCGGACACGTTCACTAAGACCAACAAAGCTTATATGCTAAATTTGAGTAGAAAAAAAATTGAAAACAAGCAGCGAAATTAAGCATTGAAATTTTGGCTTTAACATGGAAGGTTGAGGTTAAACCTTACAATAAAGGCTCCTTTTCTAATACAGCTAATGTAAACAACAAGAACGCAAAAATAAGGCAAAAGATGACTCTGTCCTATAATAATTAAAGGTACATTCCTCCCAACGCCATTTTTCTCGATCGTCCACATCAACTACGGCCTCAAAGGTATATTTGCCTCTCGTTAGTCAATCCCTTGCTAAAAATCCGTTTTAAAATGTGGCGTCTAGGAGATTTTCTGTTGAATATTGGGAACTAATTTAATAACATCCTGCTAATATTTACCTTGCATTAACCATGACCTTTCACATGTGTGTGTGCGCATGTATGTACTAATTTTTAATCGTTTGCCAATAATTGCCATGAGATCAAAAAATCTAAATGCGGTAAATGCGGTAAAAATTAAAATTATTTATGTCAATAGATCGCCGAAGAAAAATTACAAGATACTAGCCACAAAAAAAATTATAAAGTGTGATACTAAAATACGAAAATCTTTCCTGTTTGTGACGACACAATTTTTGCGTGGATGCTGTTTCGTCTACTAGTTCCAAGGCCAACTGAGATGGTAGCTGCTTCCACACCTGAGGCTACTATCTCAGGTGGCCTTGTATTATTACACCGGAGTCTCGTGAAACGGTGTGACGGTAACATGCGCGGGTGGGGATCTGCACGTGGCTGTTATACAAGGATCGAGATATGTCGCGTTGGAAGAGATGTACCTTTAAAAAAAATGTATAACGTGGTAAAAAAATTGCAAGTGTTTCCACCGTAAGCAGCAAGAAAAAAGAAATGGAAGACGCTCCGGAAAACAGCACGCGCCCCGCTTGTAATGGAATAATGAAAGTGCCATATCATAGCTGTTAGTCCGTAATTGGCGCCATTTTTTAAATTAGGCAGCCACTAACTGATAACCACTGTAAGGTAACCTGTTTAGCAAAAAAAGAAGAAAAAAACGGCATACACCCATCATGCGCCCGTCAGTAGCTTCCTTTATCGGACTGCAGAAGAGGTACTCGCGAGCTGCTTCTCATGTAGCATTGCTGGCTATGATGATGCTGATGGTCCTCGCTCGCTTGCAGTGTTAATAATGTAGATTTAGAAATTATGCTAAATTTTCTAAATCTACATTATTAACACTGTAAGCGAACGAGAATTATCAGCATCATCAGAGCCAGCAATGCTGCATGAGAAGCAGCTCACGAGTTCCTCTTCTGCAATCCGATAAAGGAAGCTACTGACGGGTGCGTTTTGGGTGTACACCGTTATTGTCTGATTTTCTTCAAATTTAGAATATTGACGAAATAGTTGATACCAATTGAAACAGTGAATATGCCATCGTTGCTCTTAGCCTGTAACGGACGCCATTTTAAAATTAGGTAGCCATTTTGAGATTATGCTAAATATCGTCAGATTTCCTTCAAATGTAGAACGTAGACAAAATAGTTGAAGGCTTTTGCAACAATGAATGCGCCATTGTCGCTATTAATCTGTAATGGCTGCCATCTAATCATGCGGTCATTTTGAAAGTATGTTTCTTTATCATCCAATTTCCTTCAAACTTAGAATGCAGGTGAAATAGTTGATACCAGTTAAAAGGTATCAAATATTTCGCCTGCATTCTAAAATTTGAAGGAAAACGAACGATAATAGACATACTTTCAAAATGGCCACCTGATTTCAAGATGGCGGCCATTACAGATTAATAGTGACAATTGCTCATTCTAAAGGTGTGACTGTGGATGCTGTGTTGATTTAAAATTGCTTGAAGATTGTATAGATCGACTCTATAAATTTACAACCTGGTCACTTTTATAAGAAACAAGGTGGGGTAAGGGACGTCACCAGTCTCATAAAACACCTGAAGAGACATATTTACAAACACTGTTACCGTCATCGTAAATAAAAAGGTTCCCAATAGCTTAAAACAAAAAAAAAAGTTGGTACCTTAGTTCTTACCAGAGTGAAAGAGACCGGTAAAACCCCTAGCCCACACCCGCCGCCATTTTACCGGAAATGGTTGGGAGGGATAGGCCAATTAAAACTCCAGTTTATTTTTTTTATATAATTAAAAAAATTTTTAACCGGATTTTTTATTTTCCTACCCCACCCAACCATTTCCGGTAAAATGGCGGCAGACGTAAGCTAGGGGGTTTATTCTCTCTTTTTCACTCTGTTAAGGAACACATTTTTTAGTATTAATCTATTGGGAACCTTGCTTTATACAAATATCGTAAGTGTTTGTAAAATGTCTTTTGCATCGTTTTATGTGCCTGATGATGCCCCCCCCCCCATGTGTGGGCAGAAATATCGCAGTTTTTTTTTAATGTGCCCAGGTTAAAAATTTATGGAATCGACCTACAATCTTCAAGCAGTTTTAACGAATATGCCATCGTCGGCAATTATCTGTAATGGCCGCTATCTTGAAATGAGTTGGCCATTTTGAAATTATACTTATTATTGTCCAATTTCCTTCAAATTTAGGATGTACGCGAAATAGTTGATACCAGTTAAAACAATGAATGAGTCAACACACTGTTAAAGGGACACCCAGCTTGCCTTATAACATTCCGTCTTTCTTATAAGAGCCACGCGACCATCCCCGCATTTGCCAGCGCTAAGGTCGGCTGGGATGGTAGCTGCGTTCCTCGGTTGGTTGGGAATAGTACACGAAAAATCATCAACTTAAGGATTGTGTCGTCAAAAACCGGAATGATTTTCGTATTTTAAAATCACAAGTCTATAATTTTTTAGGCTAGTATATTAAAAATTTTCTTCGGCGATCTACTGACATAATTAATTCTTATTTTTATTGCATTAGTCTTTTAGATTTTTGATCTCTTAGTAATTATTAGCAAACGATTAAAATTAGTACATGTGTACAAACAGATGAAACTTCAAGGCGATTGTAGGTGCGCAAAGGATCGTATAAGTGTAGGATACGGTAGATATAGTTAACAATTATTCAACAGAAAATCTCCTAGTCGCCACATTTTAAAACGGATTTTTACCAAGGGATTGACTAACGGTAAGGAAATAAGGCCTTTGGGGCCGTAAAATACCTCGATGTGTAGGATCGATAAAAATGGGGCTGGGAGGAATGGACTTTTAATCTGTGATGGCCGCCATCTTGAAATCAGTATCCATTTTTTTGGACAATTTAAATTATATATTATCGTAAATTAAAATACAGTCTGACACGAAGCTTGAAATTAGCTTGTATGTGTCATGAATTTAACATAAATACTGCATACAATTTACAGTTACAGATAAAAACGAAGACAAAAGTCTCAACATCTTAACTCAAGCACAGGAATTTCACAAATACATTTAAATAATAAAAATAACAAATACAAATGCATTCCTACAATCGAAATATTTTCAGAGGGCAACCACTCCTTCAGGGATTTTTTTCGTTCAAGTCGGTTTCTGAAATTTTTTTTGGCAAATTGTTAAAGATTTTAGGGATATAATATTTTTTCTCATTTTTCGAAAATTCATTTGTCCAGGCCGGTATTTGATACCTTATTACGTATTCTCTCAAATATACCATTTTTGATTCTTCATAAAATCCCTGCGTATTGTCAAAGAAGTTGTTTTTTATTACAGTAGAATTTCATTTGTGATCAGAAAACAACTGATCAGAAAAAAATTTTTTTGTGGTTATTGTGTCCTCTTGGTTTTTAAACAGAATCTTAACTAATTTATTTTGCAAAGACTACAACCTTTTAACAAACGAATCGGGACCAAATCCATAGATTACAACACCGTACCTAATTTGGCTAGCTATCCAAACTTCATAAATCATTTTTTTTTTTTTTCTTTTGCTAGTTTTCTTACCTTGTATAGCTTTACCATCAATTTGCTTAACTGATAATTTAATAATATGATAATTTGATAATTTAATAATATGATCTTAAGCATTAAGTATTGAGCAGTTTCAACTATATTAATTTTCTTAACAAGTTTTATCACAATCTATTTTACTAGCAGTTTCTTTACAATTTTCTGTGTGAAATGAACGCGTTTTCATTTAACATAATATTTTTACCTTGGTGAAGATAAATACATTTTTACGGTTTTACTCTCGTTTATAAACAAATCATTAAAGTCCATGTTATCAAAATCCTCCTGCAAAGTTTTTTCCATATTATCTTTGTTACCGTTTATTAAGTTAAGTTTATTTAGTTAATACCAATTAAAACAATGGATGTGTCATCATCGTTATTAATATTCAATGGCTGTCATTTTTAACTCAGGTGGCCATTTTGAAATTATGCTGATTTTTAATTTAGGCAGCCATTTCGAAATTATGCTAATTTTTGCGGGGCTCCCACATGCCATAAAATTCACAAAATTCTTTGATTTTACGAAAATGTCATAAAATTGGCAACAAATGTTTTATGTCAAAGATCATAAAATATTAGAAATCTCTAGAAAATGCTGTAAAATAAATTCACACCAAGAAGACATAGCGTGATTTTATGTACTTTTTCCACCTAGCAGAAACACAGTTGATAAGCACAATCAAATTTAAATTTTAGATTAATTTTCGAAGATTAGTTGATATTCTTCAGCTTTCGTCCCCGTGCGTAAATAATTGTAGTGATTCGTTCCATGAGTGAGCACAGCATAAAATCGTTTCATGCTCTAAGAAAACACCCATGTGTGCGCTCCCAAGAACCACTTAATTAACTTTTAGCGGCCTAAACGAGTGTAACACAAGGTGGTCAAAAAACTCGGATTCATATTGATATTAGCTTTACCAACAGCGCGTAAAGACGGTGAATCAACTTGGGCGTACTTGCAGTGAAGCCATTTGCCCATATGTTTTGTTTTTTCCGTATCTTCTGCTATTTTGAACATTTTCATTCTGCTTTTTGGTTGTTATTGGTCTTAATTCCCCCATTCGGAACCAGGAATAATTTTCAGGGTGGGAGGGGGGGGGGGCACACATTATCAACAACTTTCTAGTAAATAACAGTAATTCGAAGTTTTATCAATTAGTTTACTCATCAAAAAAGGCTTGTACGAATAGGCCTACGTCGAGGAAACTCTGTTGTGTAAGGGATGGTGCCGGGGGGGGGGGTGGGGTGGGAGGGGGGGGGGTGGAACCATAATTAATTTACAGTCTCAACTATTGAATAACAAGAAAATTCAACAATCTCGTTACTGTATTTTTTTAACTGTTGGTACGAATACCGTTTTAGTTTGTGATTTTGTCTGAACTCTAAACTTTTTTTGGGAGGGGAACCCAGGGGGCACTACTGAAATCTATGGGAGGGGGACGTGGCCCCCCCCCGACCCACCCGCAGCGCCGTCACTGCTAATAATAGGACGCTTACTCTAGCAGTTAGTAATGCAATGACCTTGAGAAATGACATCAAGGTCATTAAAGTCATTGACAAATTTATTTCGTCCTGGTGTGTCATTTACGTATTCCTTACACCTGTTGGATTATGACTGTTCAAAATTGTTTGAAATCAATAAAACATGTAGTATGTAAGGGCCACCCATTCAAGCCAGTGGAGAAATTATTTAAATTTTTGCAGGACGATTTTTTTCCCAAACCGATTGGTTAATTTCTGGGACACTCTACCGAGAGACGTTGTGATGGCATCGCGTCTTTGTTCTTCTTGTGAAAAATTAAACATAATGTAATCTGATTAGATGACGGTCTCTTGTTGTTTTTAAATATTAAGCTTCACATCGGAAAATTGGTTAGTTGCAAGTGATTTGTGCAAGAACATCTTCTAACCATTTTTGCTGTTATATTGGCAAATAAAGCTATTATTATTATTATTATTATTACTATTATTTTAATGTCGAGCACTATGCATGAACGAAAAATTCATTTTGAATAATAAATAATATGAGGTTTAACCATGCATAGATGGCATGGACCAGGAAGGGCAAGGCCGCTTATTCCTGTCCAGTCTTTAACAGGAGTTAGCAAACGCGCATGTTAACCGGCGGATCCCGCACAAATTCTGGTCGTTTCAAAAAGCGCTTGAGACATGACTTCCTTAAAAGAGCTGTAAAGCTTTTCACAGAGGATGTACTCACGGTCTGCTCGGGCAAAGAGTTCCATGGGTGGACCACCCTCACCCCAAAAAAGTGTTGATTCTGTTATTTTTCAATCGCATCTTCACGACCATGGCAAGACTCTCTGGTGCCCGAAAAGAAGTTCCCTCCTGGAAACCTACTTCTTTTCCCTCGCATTCAATTTAAATGATACATCAAAAGTTTAGCAATAAATGCCAAGTACCAGTAATTACCTAAATTAAAGCAAATTACACCTTGTTAAAGTATTGTTTTTGTTTTCTTTTACAGGACAACTACAAAGACTAGACATCCATGGTATTACCTTTAAGCTTTCAAAAACGCAGCCACAAAGTAGCCATCATACCCACTGTGGAATATTTCTGAAATGGGATATTTTATTCGACAACATCTGTCCAGCCTGTTTGTTCTCTCCAATTGAACGGTAGCTTTCGAATTTATCAACAATTTCTTCTTCGGTACGTTTACTACGATTGACTTTTTGTTTTGCTAATTATTCTTAAAATATTTCGCAGTTAACCGCACTCACACCCAGCCCCACGCACCCCGTAAATACCTATTCGCACCTCAAATCCCCACATAGTTCATTGTTTCATTGCCTCTTATGCATTGTACTATTTTGGTTCATAAGGATTCGTTGTCAGTTTTCAACATCCATACAGCATATTATCAACATGAATGCAGTTGTTATCTTTATAGACGCATATTGCTAAACAAAATTTTCTTTTACAGGTTGAATGCAAAGGAGTCTACTTACCTCCTGTTGAGTATTTCAAAACATGTTGACGGATCTTACATCTTGTTTTCCACATCTAAATGGTCATTTCTTAAATCATCGCAAGGCTCTTCTTCGAGACATCTAACTTTATGGTAAGCGTATACGTGGAAATGTCATACAATGCACTCCTTGCTTCACAAAACCTCCCACAATTCGAACATATTCCAGTCGAGAAGGATGTCACGCCGACCAACTATGACACCATTGTGGGCAAAAAACTATTCCAAGTATCCACCTGTTGAGCAGAGTGTTGTACATCATGTCCCAGGCTATTTCATATTTCTGGACGCCAACAACTCGGAACAAGATTCGGAAGTGCAACAAGATAATGTTTATGTCCATGTGTACGATATTGATGATGAGCTCATAGTTCACATCTGGCACTCCAAAAATGGTGGTGCAACAAACCCTGGGGTTTATTATGACCACGAAGGATGGATAAGCCTGACTGACAACCTACCAATCATAGATTACTTCATTAAAGGAATAGACAGCCACCATACAAAAACTGGTTTGTTCGCATTTGATTCTGAAAGGAGTGTCCTGGTTCTCGAAGCTGGCACTCCTAATGTCCAGATAGTTTTCCAGTGTGAAGAAAGTTATGTTGCACTAACGTACAAACAGTGGGTGGCACTTCGTAACAAGCAACATACCATAAAACAGAGAATTATTGACCATATTTTCTCAATAATAAGCAGACTACAGGAACTCGGGTAGAAAAACTAAACTGAATTTGTCTCAGCTGGAAGACTTGTCGTTAAGCCAAGCCACAGTTGCACAAAAGTCAAGGCCAGTGGTAACAAGTTATCTACTAGCACAGTCAACATTCTTATTCACAGAGTGATATTTGAGTACTTTTGGTGTAAGTTGGATGTTTAATGTTTCATGCATACCCAGCCAGCCTGTTTAACCCTTCTCTTTGAGGTTGCAACTTGGGTTGCTTTGACTTCGTCTTGTTTTACATTTATGTCTGGAGCACTCTGTGGTGAGAAGCTCCCAAAACTGCAAACTGAAGAAGCATATAAGGCCCATCTATAGAGTGTCGTTAAAAAACAAAAACCATAAACACTGTTAAGTCTAAAGGACCATCTAAAGAGTGTCGTTAAACAGCAACCATATAAATACTCTTATATTTGCCATCTTCGTGACTAGTGCAGCTTACGTAAGAAGTTATTGTGTGAATGTTGTACTAGTTTGATCTCTAGGCTTTGGATTAATGTGTAATAGCTTTACCCAACTGTAAACTATTGAACTAGGGTTCACATAGGGTTGCTAAGGAAGCAAGCTTCTACATACTGCACAACAAGTTAGTTATGTACAAGTTAAAATAAGTGTACTTTCTTCTTGCGTGTTGATTAAGAAAAGGGTCATTCCTCGACTTCTTTTCAAAAGGTACATTTTTTTTATAGGCGGGTTAATAGACAGTTGAACTCCTAAAAAATTGACAAAAAAGTTTTGCAACAGATTCTGGCTCCATTTGCTATGGAAAATAACATACAAAGAGTTTAGTTTACTTAATACCACTGGAAACAAGTTCCAAGATGTCGTCCAAGATGGCTGCTGAAACCATAAAAAAAAACCGCCTAACCCCAACAGCGGACGTGGGTCATTTCCAAGATAGCTGTTGGGAGCTTAAACTGGGCTTATATCAAATACTATTACACGTAGGAAGGTGGTTTTTGGTGTCTAACCCTACATTTTATAAGCCCAAGGAATTCGGTAGACTAGTAAATTAGTATCAGTTAATTACTTGCTGTTAAGTAATCATTATGCGGTTACAAAGACTAACATAAAATTCTGGGAAAGGGTTTTTTTTTTTTTTTTTTTATCTCTGGTTGTTGGCCAGTCTACAGACTATTTTTTATTTTTTGTAACTTCCTAAAGGCAATAATAATAGACATGTAGTCTGATTGTCAAACTGTAATTTGGGCCGGAAGAACCTTTTGGAGTGCAAGGACAGTTTCTCAACAGGTTTCGGTACATTTTTGAGTAGACAACTCCGAATTACCCGACGGCAGTTTGGCACCCTTAAGGGATTTGAAAAAAGTTAGTCCCAAGGTCAAAATAGGGCAAATAGTCCTCCTCGACCAAAGGTAGTTAGTTGCCTTTCACCCCCACTTCCCATGCACATAATCATTGACGTATGAAATTTTATTGATTATTTGTCAAGAGTCGACCCTGTTGACAGTGTGCTGTAATCAGTAACGAGCAACCCCCGCATTCCCCGCATCAAATTTTATTGATTGTTTATCAAAAGTCGACCCTTTTGACAGTGTGATGTAATCAGTAACGAGCAACTCCCGCATTCCCGTATCAAATTTGATTGATTATTCATCGAAAGTCGACCCTTTTGACAGTATGCTATAATTAGTAACGAGCAACCTCCGCATTTCATTTTAACAATGTTTCTAAAGTTCTATATGAAACGTTAAAAACCTTCAAGTGCATATTGTTCATTAAAAAAATTATTAATACTGGAAACTAACTGAATGACATATCGAATTTTATCAATAATGTATCAAAATATTACTTTACTCTAAAATTTACAACTTTAAAGGACTCACGTGACCTTTCTAATAAAATTAAATGGATGTAATTAGGCTTGGATGAAAGTCGGGAATGTTTTAATCCAAAGAAAGGAGGAAAAGTTGTGTATGTCAAACAAAAGATCATCCCACATCAATTTTTGATATCCAGTGGAGTAATTTTGGTTATAATTTGTATAATTCCCAAGTTGTAAGCACTTTTGCGACCCTTGACCAATGAGCTACAATTAGGCTTAAGTAAAATGAGATTAGTTTTTAACATAGTGATACTAAGAACAGTTGTCTGTGCGAGTAGGAACCGTTTCTACAGCCATTTTTTTTACACCCAGTTTTGGAGGTGTACTTACAATCAGCAGAAACGCAAACCAAAAGTCAGTGTAAAATTCAGGTAGGAATTTTACACATTGGGCGAATTTTCGGTGAGAACTGTCATCTTCAAGCCTCTCTAAACACTGCACGAGTTTACAAAATTATTCCATGATGGGTAACAGGAAATGACGTTATGTACAATATATACATACAGATTCAAAAGATGTGCTCCTCTCAGTTGGCATTGGGTGTCTCCATTTTGCTCCTAGCGGGCCTTTGAAGCCAATGGTTCCATTTTGAGTTGAGGTTTGCTGGTAGAGTAGGAGTCATGAGCTGTGCGAGCATAGGGTAGGAAGGGTCTTGTGTGTTTATCAGTAGAACTCCTTGATTTTGGAAATGTTGGATGGCAATTGTTTCAATGGCTCGGAGGTGTGATTCATTGGACATTCAACATTTCTAAAATCAATGAGTTCCACTCATGAACATACAAGAAGCTGCCTACCCAACGCTCGCACAGCTCATGACTCCCGATCTATCAGCAAACCTCAACTCAAAATGGGACCATTGGCTTCAAATGCCCGCAAGGAGCAAAAACGAGACACCCAATGCCAACTCAGAGGAGCACATCTTTTGAATCTGTGAGTATATATAGTATATAACGTCATTTCCCATTACCCATCATGGAATAATTTTGTAAACTCGTGTAGTGTTTAGAGAAGCCTGAAGAAGGTGACAGTTCTCACTGAAAATTCGCCCAATGTGTAAAATTCCCACCTGAATTTTACACTGACTTTTGGTTTGCGTTTCTGCTGATTGTTAAGTACTATAAAAAACCAAAGTAGACGAACGCTCGATATTTTTAGTCTTCGGGGATGTAGATAAAATTTATAATAATTCCAAAGTTAAAAGTCATGTGACCTACCTAATTTTCCTAACTGGGTATAGTTTGGCTTGAATAAAGGTGGGACTGTTTTTTATCTAACGAGTCAAATACTGACAGTACCACAGCTATATTATGCATGCACTGTTTAACGAATTGTGCGTATAATTTATAATTCCCAACTTAAAGCACTCCACTTACCTAATTAATTAACCTAAATGGATATATAATTAGGCTTGGAAAGTTAGAAACATATTTTATCTGATGAAGCTAAGGAAACATTTACACGTACTTAAGGGACCGTTTGCAGCCATTCCCTTAAGGGACTCAGCAGATTCAGATTTACACAAAAAAAAACATACCAAAACTGTTGAGAAACCTTCCTTACACTCCAAAACGTTCTTTAGGCTTAAGTTGCAGTTTGGTAACCAGACTAAGTTACATGACTATTTAAAAATTATGCCTTTATAAAGTAACAACAAATGAAAATAGTCTGTAGACTGGCCGATATCCAGTGAAAAATAACCACCTTTTGCCCTTTCCAAGAATGCTCATGAATTTATGTCATTCTTTTGGAACCCCATAATGATTAGTTGACAGTAAGTCACTGATACTAATTTATTTGATTCCACCAGATTCCCTAGTCATAAAATGTAGGGTTATACACCAAAACCACCTTCCCTATGTTTAATAATGTTTTAGATTTTAAGCTCCTAGCAGCCATCTTGGACACCGTCTTGGAAATGAGCTATATCCCTTGGTAAAATTAAACTCAAGTTTTAGTGTGTTGCTCCATATCAAATGGAGCAAGAATGTGTTGAAAACCTTTTACATCCATTTTTTGGGGTTAGGTGCTTTTTTTTAAACTCCCTGCAGCCATCTTGGTGGCCATCTTGGAATTTACTCCATTCCGGTGGTCCGATTACACTCGACTTTTCAGTATGGTATTTTTCCATCGCAAATGGAGCCTGAACCCATCGAAAAACTTTTTGTATCATTTTTTTTGGGGGTTATGTGGGTTTTTTATTACATATATTTACATATATATTAGTGTTTTAATTTTACTAATAGTTACTAATAATACTCTAATTTATTAATACTTAGGAGTTACTAATACTAGTGTATTAAAGATTACTAAGCTGTCTGCAGTAACGCTTCATCCGAGTGGAAAGAGGCACTTAGAGGATTGTTCAACTGGGCACGAGTGTGACAAGAGTACACCATGTTTCAATCGACTCTGTATGGAGTTCTTTTTACACCACAATTGCAGCAAGCAGCAGCTTTACCATGATAGCTGACGTCAAGTGAAAGTGGGTGTCAACTCATGTTGCACTGTGTTTGCACCTTACGTGCACTGTAATCAGTCTCTGCCTCCTGTGATCACTCCTATTGCTCACTACCAGCAGTGTAGTGAACATTCTGTGAATCTGCTAACTAGTTCACGAAGCCACTTCATATCCAAACTGAAAAGTAATGTCGCGAACCTAAGTTTGTATCTGGTGATTTAATAAGATAAAATGTTGAACTGCTTTTCTATGCAAAGTTCTAACAGAAATGAGTTGCTTTAAGTACCTTGCTTGAAAACTATCAACTATAAGTACCTTAGCTAATGAATATTCACTCAGTTAACCAATGTGTTGAACTGCTTTTCTAGGCAAAGTTCCAAACAGAAATGAGTTGCTTTAAGTACCTTGCTTGAAAACTATCAACTATAAGTACCTTAGCTAATGAATATTTACTCAGTTAACCAATGTTTGATTGTACAATATACCATGTCTTATTACAGCGTGTATTGTATCCTCTAACCTTAATTTTTTATTTTCACTGAAATTGCTATTGTCAGAAATCTGTCCTGGTCACAGTAGGATGAGTTTATTTTAAAAAAGCCAAGTAGCAGAAATGGCACAAGACTGTGGTAAACTTGTGGCCTTGCACTGCATTGCAATAAAGGAGTGGAAATAAATCACCACGTTTTAAAACCGATGTTCTACAGATGAGTGGCATTGCGCTGGGCTTTGGGTAGGTGCATCTAGAGGTTGTAGAATCTCATCAAGTGCTACATTTTGTTTTCCATAAACTAGTGGTTGTTGATTCTCATCAAGTGTTCCATTTTGTCTTCCTTAAACTACATAAAGTATCAGAATGTGTCAAAAATTAAGAGACGTGACCGCTGCTCAGTCTGACACTGTAAGCTCCCTGAAACAACTAACGCACGTCCAAAGTAGGCCGAGTGAATTAAGGTCGAACTGAAAGACGTGTCGTTAACCCAGGGTGCCTAACTTGGAATCCAGCAAACGAGAAAATTTTTGATCTCTAAAAATTTTAGTAGGGGCCACTAGAAATTTGAATGGGTTAACTTTTAGATGTAGATATGTCCTGTTGTACAAAATTTGTGAATTTTCAATATACACCTTTTTGTGTCATGTTTATGACTTTTAAAATGTTGGGGCATATCATTCTCAATAAAGGCTGTTCACAAATGATTATTTTTAGACAACTCTTCTACATATTTATTAACTTTGAAAACCATTGTAATAAAATCTGTTGCAACTCTGTACCAGGCCAAGTCGATAATCCAAATACTTATGTTTAGTTTTTGGTTACTAACTCGAATTTGGATTTGTGCCATTCAACAGCACTTGAAAATAGTTTTAGATGATAAAATGAAACCTCGTCTTTCAAAATATATTTTGCAGTGTTGGTAAAGCCAAACACGCAGTAAAGTACAACAGTTTGCATTATGGTGTCCCACGTAGTACACTGCCAACCCCTGAGTAAATTTTATAAGAACTACTGAACATTAAAACATTTTTGAAGACCAAACACAAAGTTTATAAGGCCAACAAGGAGTTAACTGTACTAGTTTCTGTGTATAGTTTGCATACATAAAAGAATGGATATACAATTACTAAGTCCAAATGGATTGTTAGCTGCTTTCTTCACTGTCTTACTTAGTGCTGGCAAGAATTCCTAGGGTTGGGGAGGTGAATTTGTAACTCTTAAAAAGTCCTTATCGAATCGTGTTACATTCATTCCTATTAGTTCCATCCGAGTTTTCAGAGGGTGCCACACATTTCATCTGGTAATTTTGCTCATATTTCAGCCTAAATCTAAAGTAAACGAAATTACAACTAAGCTAAACTAAATAATAATTAAATACAAGCTAGTTTTGTTTCGTTTAGTTTCATTTTAGGATGAAAATTGAGTAGAAATTCCCATATAAAACTCATGGCGCCCTCTATAAACTTAGACGAAATTAATAGAAATGAAACTAAGATATTCTAGTAGGGGGGTTGCAGTCACAAATTCTTCTCCCCCACCTGTAAATTCTTGGTGCTAGTGATAACTTTACTGATAGTCTGCACTCCAGGTTTTTGTGTATCAAACCCGATGTATAGAAATTATCATTTTGCTTACTCGTAGCGCTTTACTATGAACTTTGCTGAAACAGCAAACTAAAATGGAAGTGTTTTAGAATTATTGTTCGGTCAGTGGCCAAGTAAATCCATGCTGAAATTCCATATTTGTGCGTCTGGTTTTACCAACACAATGTTATAAAACTGCACATGTTTTTGACAGATTGAAACATTTTTGAAAGATTCTTCTGAAAACGTAACCTGTTTGCCAATATCTTCACATATTATTAAAAAAAAAATACGTGCAACATGTATAAAACACTAGAGTGACATTTTGTACTAAATCTGTGTCGTTTTCAAGCCAATTTCCAGAAAAAGGAAAACAACTAAGCATTTGCACCTAGGGAAACCACTTGTGTTGGCAGTATTTAGTTAAACAAAATTATTTCAGTAAAAAGAAGGAAAAAGAAACAAAATATTATATCGGTAAAAGAAGGAAAAAGAAACAAATTATTTCAGTAAGAGAAGGAAAAAGAAAATTATTTCAGTAAAAGAAGGAAATGAAACAAAATTATATCGATAAAAGAAGGAAAAAGAAACAAAAATTATTTCAGTAAGAGAAGGAAAAAGAAACAATTATTTCAGTAAAAGAAGGAAATGAAACAAATTATTTCAGTACCGTAAAAGAAGGAAAAAAGACAAATTTATTTTGATAAAAGAAAGAAATGAAACAAAATTATTTCAGTACCGTAAAAAAAAGGGAAAAAAAAAACAATTATTTCGGTAAATGAAGGAAAAGAAACAAAAGTGCCTTCACATCAAAGGAAGAACTGTGGATTGTTGCCTTTTGTCTGAAACGAGTCAAAGAAGTAGTCTTTTTACCTCAAAAGACAACGAATCGTGAGCTTGAAGTTGTTTTGGATTGGTTTATGTTGGAGGCCGTGTGCTGTCTAGTGGTGATATTTCGTCAGGTTTGAAACATTGCTCTAGTGTTTATACATTTTGTACTTACTGGCTTTTTGTATAACATTAAGTTAAAATACAATAGCAAACCATCATGTACCCTTTTCCCAAACTTTACCACATTTTGACTATTTTTGTTGTTTATTTACATGTAAGAGTAAGAGAATTGCAATAGCTCAACAACCAAAATTTTTAAGCAGCGCTAAAATTCAGCAATATTTTGCTATGGACTATATTTCATTGAAAAACGTGTCCAGAATTCGACCACTGAATTCCAGATTGCTGCTGATACAACTCTTTCGTCTGAGCCATCTTGGGGGAAAATACTTATTTTTAGCGCATGAGTTTCTGTGCTGTGCGACTGTGTTTCTTTTATTCATGTATGATTTACAGTGATTTGTATACGATGATTTAATTTAGTTTAAATTTCAAAGCTGACATGGCTGATACTTTTAAAATTCACAATTTTTTCACAGATTTTCGGACTACACTAGTCCCTCGCCAGGCGGACTAAAAAGCACTAAAAACATTAAAAGCGATAAAAATGAAATTCCAATATTGAAAATTACACAGAGTACCCGGCGGCAAATTAATACTAATCCAAACAAACATGCAGTATCGTGTATCAGGAGGCTATTGGGAGAATTAAATCTCACTAAATCTTTATTCCGTGGTTTCTAACTTCAAATCCGTAATCGGGTAATTTTTCACAAGTATTGCCATTCGGAGCTGCTAGCGGCCATATAAAGTACCAAGTTTAAGCCTAATCAAATTCAAGATGCACCACTGATCCATGTTTGAAGTCTGGATAGTGCCTGATTGGGCTAAAGCTTCTAGCAAAAGCATTGCTTTGCTTCTTGGCCTCTCATCTCGACAATGTCAAAAATTACCTCATTATGGATTTGTAGATGGAAAACAAAACAAAATGTTGTGAGATTTAATTTCCCCGTGATTCTCTCTGCTCTCAGAATGAATGGCCGCTACCGGTCACTGCTTGTTTGTTTGGATTTGTGCCAGTTTGCCGCCGGTTGATGTGTGATTTTTAACCTTGTAATTTCATTTTGCTAATTTTTAGTAGATTTTTTTTTGCCTGATTGACCAGTGAAGTCCAAAAATTCGTGAAAACAAATTTCAAGTTAACGTTACGACGTTAAGGCCACCATGCCGGCGTAGAATTTTAAACTCTTTATCTTCATTGCCTTACACCCATTCTTCAAAGTGATTTAATTACATTTATGGTTTTTTAAGTGACTTTTCGTAAAAAATGGCATGATTCCTACCATAATTTAGTAGATGTTCTTAGCTATTAAGAAAACTAAAATATATTTTCGTATTTGTCATCTTTGAAGTTTTGCTTTGATATTACAATCATAAGTTGTCTTAATCACCATCATTTATGAACAGTCTTTGCAAATGGATTCCCTAAGTGTCGTTAATTTGAAAAAAAAATTAGAAAATCAAAAAAAATGCAAGGAAAACAAAATGACTTCTTATTGAATAGTATTCCTTTTACGATGCACGAGCCGATATTTTTACCTCTCATAACAACAGGTATCAGGAAATATTATTCCCTAAAATGTTGTGTCCGTTTGTTGGCGAACTTTATTATGGCAACTCATTTTATAAGAAACTTGTGTTGTCCTAGATCATTATCACTAGGCTATGTTAATTTAAAAAAAAATTAGAATCCGATGTTTAAAAATGTACTTTTTAATTTGGCAATTAAAAGGTTTGGCTTAGCAACCAATGGTGAGTAAAGGAAAA
>JAHWFP010167231.1:0-19789 GCA_023313725.1 Lithobius niger
TCAAAATTATTGGAAAGTTTTGACTTATGCTGATTCCATGGAATACGAATTTCCATGACTTATTCTGACATTGCATAGCCCACAGTTTTATAAAAATACTGAAGTGCCTAGAAAATAAAAATTCTCCTTTTCTGAATGAAACAGTTCCTGTCATCACTGCTTAATGCACACATCCCTGCAATGTGCGTAGCTTTATCAACGCTAATACGGTAATCCTCAAAGTTTGTTTCCTATGTCAATCAAAATGGTGGAATACTAAGAAGGTGAGAGTCGCACCAAACGACAGATAATAACCCCTCTTACAAATCTTCATCGCAGTAACTCTATTTTTTTACCGTTCAGTGAGCGAAAAAACTGCTGTGAAATCAGTTTCATGATATCAAAGTTTAGGCTGTGTCAGTATGCCTTAGCGATAAAACGTCGGTCTTTGGTTTCAAAGGTCGAGGGCTCAATTTCTGCTCGGGCAGTCTGGCATAAAAACTTAAAACGACGACATGTTTTTCATCGTTCTTTGATGAGCAATACGAATTACAGTGAGCTCTCAAAATTGGTTGGCTTCGATTGGTTGGACGCACGGAAAAAGTAAACATGTAGGTTTTTAAAAGGTTGTCAGATTTTCGCGTTTTACTAAACACGGATGCGCGCGGATTGAGCGAGCAAAGTGAGCAAATATCCGCGCACAGTAAACCTTTTCAACGTAAAACGTACTCTTCTTAGTTTAAGAACTACACATATTCTAAGGAATGTGATGAACGAATTGTGCGCAACAAATGCAGAGCTGGGAACCCCAACTTGGGATTACATAATAATTATGACCTGCACTGTTTCCCGTAATTTTTAATTACCTGAGGGACATTAAATCTATAGGTGGATTTACGTAAAAATTCTGCTTTACTATCTGTCACTTTTTTAAAATCAGTTTTAAAGTAATTATCGTAAATGGTTACAAAGTTTCTAAGTTGTTTAATTTTCAGTATTTTTTGTTTATGAAAAATATTTTCTGTATTAGGGTGCGTTTACGCAACGAGACCTTCTCGCACGCTGTACGCAAATTGCTAGGCAGCCGTTATTTATTTACCATTAATTTCCCGTTTCCGTTAAAGGCACATAACTCCCTCCGGTATATTTTAACAGTTTCACTCGATACATTACCGGAAATAGTTTTATATAAACTGATTAACCTTTCATTTGCTGGTCTAAGGGTACGATGCAGATGTCAGTAGTGGCGCGTGAATGTTATTAGGCTTGTTTTAAACGGCTCGGTCCGAGCGGTATATAACTCCCGCCACATCGCTGGCAAGCCGCGGCCCAGGAGGAAGGATAATTAATCCTCTGCTCAAGTTTGCGACTTGGTCGTACGATGTGTCACGCTGCAGCGGCCCCGAAATGAGTATGACTAGTGTCGTAGCAATGCGCGCTGCGGTCGTTTGAACTATATTTTAGCGTAGGTGACGCAGAGTAAAGCGGCCAGAACGGAGGGATTTATGTGCCTTTAAATGAATACGGTAATAGGCGACAAATTAATGTATTATAAATAACAACACGAATAAAGAACAAAGTGCAACAGTCATTTTAAACATTGGTACAACATTGTTGCCATTTCACGCTATTTCCAAAATTTGCTATTCTTGCTGAAAAAAAACAACTTCTAGCAGTGATCAAACGACGGCAGAATAAATAGCTACTCGCAGTGAAAATTCAAAATCCAACATGGCGTCCATTTCGGGGTTGTCGAATCGAAGACAAATCACTGCATTCAGAAATTCTGTCCGTCGTCTTGTAGCAGTAAAAATTGTTTTCTAGTTGTCATAAATCGACGCTGTCATGTTGCACGCTTCGTACGTCGTGTCGCGAGGCACGAGGAGGAGATTTGCGTCCGCGTTGTTGCCATGGTTACTACGTATAGACAACTTGAAAGCCACATTCTTCGGTAAAGGCGAGAAACAGCCAGCATATTTAGTATTAACCAAGTGAAAATTAGTTAGCGAGAAATTTGTCGTTGAGTAAACGAGCCCTTACAGTGAGACGCTACATCTAGTTAATTTTCTTATCTATGGTATATCTTTTTAACTTTTTCCCGCCCTTTCAACGATGCTGTTTTGTGACGGTTCTCACTTTCCAACAAAAAACAGAGGTAGCGAATTTTGTGCAAAACTTGCTGGTTCATCTTTGCAACGCGAGTTGTGCTGGGTGATCGTGTGTTGTTGACTCATCAGACTGTTTGAAAGAGTGGGGAATTGTTTTCGTTCAAAGAAAATAACTTGGAAGGCAAAAGGCGATGCTTTGAGGAAGGGGAAGCTAAAAGAAGCATTTTATTTGGCTTTGGTCCACGACACGTTGACACTTGAAGTCTCTTGGCCATCGTTCAAGAAACGCTAACTCCATGTTTGTGCGCCATTCTCTCTTCCACTTCGCCCCTATACTGCTTCAATGGTTTTACAAAGTCGCGAAAAAGTGACTGGTATACGGTGAAATTAGGAACTAGAAACAGGATAGCGTTACAAAATGTTTGGCTTTGTAATTTTTAATGAGTGTGCGTGTGCGTGTATGTATGCTCGTAAAGTATCAGTAGTTGACAGTGGCGCACCCAGAGGGGGGGGGGGGGTCTTTCCTCTTCCAAGACCCGAGATTAACAGTAAAACTGAGCAATAGCAAAATACAAATACTTCCATTTTGTTTTCGACTGACATTAGAAAGGGCCCTCTTTGTCGCGTCAGGAAGGATAACATTGATTTATACGACAATGCTCTCAACAACTCAACTTCATTCTCCGAGCCAGTGATTCCTTTCCTCGATTCCTCCGTCCTCTCCCCTTCCCAAAGTGTGAAAAATTATTTGCAATGAAGCAGAATAAAGAAGTATACGGAATTTGCTACTATTAATAACATTTTTCAAATTAAGCTTCTTATAAGCATGAAAAATCGCTGACATTGTTAAAATCGCGTTAGCTTTCGGACCAATGTTATTTTTGTTTTGTTTTTTTTGTTTTTGCCCCCTCCAAACAAAATTTCTGCATGCGCCGCTGGTTAGTTGAAGCAAGATTTTTGCAAAAATAGTAAAGTGGTTTACGAGAACCACTTGTAAATTTCTTTATCGCTTTTGAATATTTCAATGACGCACACCAAAAATAGGTTCAAGGAGATTTTTAGAATTTCGTTGGTTTGTTAGAAAGGAGCGGTGCGAAAAAAGCAAATGGAGTTTTATCATCTTGTGCTGGTGTCTGCTGATTTGTCTGCATCCCCCATAACTTTACACATAGAACAATACACGCATAAAATAAACACATAATCACTCACACGAAATAGAACTAAAACAGAAACTTATAAACACAGACAAACAATCTCCCTTAACAAGAAAGAGTCTCTGTCTGAATGTTAAAACAATGCTTGTTCCCCGGAATAAGAGATCAAATTGGAGACCAAATTATGGTTCGTTTCGTTCGAATGAACTCTAATCCGTTTTTTAAAATGTGTGTACCTTCACCCCCCCCCCCTCCCCAAATATATAACGGATGAGGGACATTAATATCCAACCTTTCACCCCTGTATCGTTTTCTCTGCTAAGACAGAAATCGGCGTGGCAGGCACTACGTATAGCTTGCCGGTTGCCTTTCTATAGCTGCTTTCTGGCTGTCAGATTCCCGTTTACTGACCATCCCACACCCATAGCTCAAACTTTTTCGTTAAAATGCGACTATCGTGAAAGTTCCAATTGCCAACTATACTGCCACGGGATATCCGGGGGCAACTGCTCGGGTAGGGAGTGGAGGAGGGGGTTCAAAACGAAGTTAAACATTTTTTAATTTTATATTATACTTTTAAGAATAGCTATAGTTGTCATTGAGATATAGGCATATTAGTCATAATGGAGTCATCGCCAACAAATTTTAGTAATTCAAAAGTGTGGGTTATGGATGATGGGGTGGGGAGGAGGGGGATTGGGGAAAGTCTAAAAGCCAAAACGTCAGTTGACTCGGGCGCAGAATTTATCTAGAGCGGCCCCTCTATCAGAACGCTCAATTACAGTGTGAGGTACCCGAGAACCTAAATTAACCTTTTCTTGGTCCATAAAAGTCGTCTTCACCTTAGTGCTTTTACTGAGTTCTGACGACACTCGGCCACTTGTCGAACTAGTATCCGTTTTTACTTTTAAGGAAAATGTACGTTAATTCTTACGCTGTGTAGTTTTTACCTAATAAATATGTATGAAAAATATCTCTCGTGCGTATATGTAGTCCAACATGTGTCAATTCGCAGAACAAGCGGTAAAACGGACGTGTAACGAGGAAGGCATTTTGTTTCTCGAGCAAAGGCCGACTGGAGTAAAATTGCGTGTCTTGCTTCCCGACTCTGCGCCAGGTCTTTCACAGCCTCTTGGCACAGCTTCGGTAAAATACGATTTTGACGATGTTAAGTCAACTGGTCTGGAGCCAGGGATTGAAACCCCCTGCTTCTCTCCCAGAAGGCCTTGTGCAAACGGTGGAACACAAATCAAAAAGTACAACATGTCTGGGGAACATGTGTCATATTTGTTCTTCCTGCTAATAACTACCTTAATGCTCAAGAAGTCTGGTGTAACCGCAAATTAACTTGCGGGACCAGCTATCGTTGGTGTTAGCATAGCCTTTAGCATTATGTAAGATAGTATCTACTTTATTAAGATCGATCCCAGACGAAGGTTGTTTTAGAGGCATTCGTTAAATGAAAGACAAATTTTAATTAGGTTAGGTCGCCTCATCTAGTTCCACAAAAGTAAACCAAAGAATTATTCAGTTAAAATTAAACGAATGTGGAAGTAAAAGTATACGGTTAATAATTACACGTTCTGATTTTTTTTTTTTTTTTCAATGATGAAGTTCTTTTTTTTTTTCGTTTATAAATTTCACTCTTTTAAGTTTAACTTTTAGTATTAGACTGATGTTAAAGGTGCTGGAAAATGTTCTCCTTATTTCGAATGGTAGTTAAGTGCAGTTATTTGTTGAGAATCTTCCGGTGGGAAGTAGCGTTGTAGAAAAAGCACCTTAATCGCCCTGGCAAAACTATGGGGCGGCCCCCCCCCCCAAAAAAAATGTTTTAAGATCAGAAATCGTGAAATTACCTAGTTATATCCTCCTTTTGGGGGGCTGTAACTACGTTATTTCACGATTTTGGACGCATTAGGAGATGTGTTGCAACTCTCCGATAAAGACTTACAACAAAGACTTACAACTATCCGATAAGGACTTCAAGGTACTGTGAGAATTGGCATGCTGCACGCTTACATAATGTGGGATGTGTGTGCCAGTCTGCCTAAAACTTCGGCCAAATTCGTACTCGTTTCTATATGGCGGCCCATCTCCCGACAATACAACTGGTTCATAATTATGAGGATATTTTAGGGTATTATTAACGAACTGCTCTCTACTTGCATGCAATTAAATGCCATTACATGCAACGCCAGGAAATATTATTTCTCGTGTCGTGTTGCCCCGGTTTGGAATGCCCTTCCTGAGTTGGTTGTCTCTGCTACGTCGGTGGAGGGATTTAAAGGCGCCTGTTCATCATTTCGATAGCGTTGCCCGTATTCTAAACACAGCATCCCACGTCCCAGATTATCCGTCACCCAATAGGCTGATGTGGTCATGTGATCTCGTTTTAGTTATAAAAATCGCGGCGCTGCTGCGAAGTGTTATTCGTTTTTAATTTACCGCTATTTTCTTTATATTGCTCGAAGATTCTAAGGTGCTGCATGTAGGAGTTGAAAAGGTGAAAAGGCGCCTTTAAGCTTGGGTTGAACAAGGCTAATCTTCGCCAGCATGTACTGCGGCCTATGTACTGCAACCACTAATAGGTTTGGATTTTACAGCTTGCTTTTTTTATGATCTTATCTACCGGGAGGCTAGATAGGCTTCCAGGTAGATAAGCCTTCCACGTCAGCAAATTCTATTTTGTTATTATCTATTATTGCCAATTTAGACCTTTGCAGAGTTCATGAAAAAGTCCCGATTTGATCTTAGCCGAAAATTTGGTCAAAAACAGCTACCGAGCTGTTTGTTTACACACCGATTTACGTACCACGTTTTATAGTGTACGTGAAGGAACACGAAACTTGTAACATCAAAACTTTTGTTTTCTCGTATCGGCACAATTTATTCCGCTGCAAGTTATATAGCTAAGTCGTAGAGCGCAGACGATTCCGTATTTCTACTTGTGAGGCGTCGGACGCAGGCAAGCAAGGTCACGGCCCGCTCGGTCGGCTGGCCATTCGCGATTTTGCGTGCGCACCGGGGATGCGAACGTGATCGGAACTGGAATGGCCACCTGTAGCAACAGCACGCGCCCCTGCACCGCCATCCCGCATGGTGCGCGTTGGCGGCCTTGCTTTCGTGCCGCGCACCTTGCCTGCCCCGCCCCGCCCGCTCTATACCCCCAATTCCGTACCCGACTTCAGTGGTCGACGTGTGAGGTCGTTATATTCGAATCACATCGTCACGTGCATGCTCTCGCCCAGAATTACACGGCCATCGTTCAACATCAACATTGTTCGGCAGTGACAAGTCTTCGCGTTGCTTGGTCCACGTGCTGCGCCTCCTGCCTGCTGGAGCACGTTTGAGAACGAAACGATCACGAACTGCACCACAGTTCGCTCGTACTTGCATGCGTCGCGTATCTGCGGGAGGAAAAGAAGTCAGGCGGTTCTTGTTTGTTGCACTGCTAATCATATAAACACTTGTTAAAAAAGGAGCCTACAACCCATGTTTCTGTTGTTTGCAGGGTCGGATTGGGGGAAACACCTCAATTTTAAGAAATTTGTGTGAATTTGAAACGTTAGCCTGCAACTTGGGACGCAATTTTCATAGGAATTTCATTTCAGATTATTTTGTGAAGTGAAGTGAAGTTAAGTGAAGTGAAGTTTATTGCTCCAAGTGGCCAAAACGTTGTACAAAAAAGTTATGGATGAAACCATTATACAAGTTTACAGCAATCCACAGGAACAAAGGTCCCGCTTGAGAAAAACCTCGAGCGCGGGGCAATAACAGATCAATTGTATAACCAAAGTATTAAAATATATACAGCGAAAAAGTATACATAAAAAAGAAGCAGAACGAAAACAGACCCCAAAAGAAGTGACAATGTGTTAGTAAAATAAACAATTGCTGTTTCAATGCACTAAAATAAAAACAAACTCAATTTCATGGTACTAGTTAGACTTTCAACTTCGTCCTTGGTTAGTAACCATGAACGAAGCGCTTTGTTAAATTTACGATTGTTCGTTTCGTTGCGAATGGCAAAAGGAACCTGGTTATATATACACTTTAGGAGCAACGTAGGAGAGGACCTTATGAGCAGCCGAGCTCAGTCTTTGTTTTTGGAAACATAACCTTTTGCTCATTCACAGCACGTGTGCTATGAAGGCATCCAACTGGCGTAAATCGTCTTTGACTTCGGTTCAAGCAGACAATTTTATGAATATACATAAATCTCAGAGGAAGAATATTCAATTCTCGAAACAGTGGCATCGAGCGTGATCTACTGTTGCACATGGTTAGAACCTTAACGATTTTCTTTTGCATATAAAGAAGGGGCTGCAAGTTAGTGAAAGACAAGCCTCCCCAACAAGAAATGCCATATTGAACAATACTGTGGACTAAGGCATAGTAAATATCAACCATAGTATTGCGAACAGTCACCCTACGCAGGTAATAAAACACATGCAAGACCTTTCTTAGTTTTTTAACTAAGTAGTCAATGTGAAAGTTCCACCTAAGGTGTTGGTCAAAAAGTAACCCCAGATACTTAATGGTGTACGCCCTATTAAAATCAGGACAACTGCAGACATCGTTTTGATCACATGCTCCGTAGTGGTAAACTACTTTCATATCTTCAAAAGTTCACTCTTTTTAAGTGAAAAAATCATATAAAAAGTTTTTTTCACACTAAGAATCATATGATTGCTATCGAACCATTTTCTAATATCACAGAGATCAAGATTAAGCTGATTGATGGAGCATTTGTAAGTATCACCATTGTACAACAGAGCAGTATAATCCGCAAAAACAAATAGAGATCCTTTAAAGTCAAAATTGCAAAAGTCATTAATATACAACAAGAAAAGAATGGCCCTAATACGGAGCCCTGGGGTACCCCATACTTAATTCCTCTGAGATTGCTACATGTTCTAGATATTTTAACAAGCTGAGTTCTATTTTTTAGGTAACTTAAAAACCATTGAAGAGGTGTGCCTCGGATGCCAATTGCCTCAAGTTTTTCGATAAGGGTATCGTGGTGTACCGTATCGAAAGCTTTCTGGATATCTAAAAAAAGTTCAACAGAGCATTTTCCCTCATCCAGTGACTTAGTAACAGCACTGGTAAACTCAACTAAAGCATTTTCGGTGCTAAGACCACCTTGAAAACCATACTGATTTTTAGATAATATCTGAAACTTGTTATATAACTAGAAAGTCTTGACTTTACGCATTGTTCAATAATTTTGGAGAACACTGGCAACAAGGAGATTGGCCGGTAATTGTTCAGGTCTTGTTTACTGCCAGATTTAAAAACAGGAATAACAGTTGCTTGTTTAAGAATATTAGGGAAGATAGCAGTTTTAAGCGATTTGTTAAATAGATCTGCTAGGATTGGGGAACAGGCACTTGTGGTCTTTTTCAAAAATTGTGCTGTAATCTGGTAATGACCTGGGGCCTTGTTGGAGGGAAGATTTTTAATCAATGCTGAAACTTCATATGCGCTGATAGGGGACATAAAAAAAGATTCAGATCTAAAAGTACCCGTAACTTTTTCATTTGGGGCAACAGGACTTTCTGATTCCACAGTCATATTTTCAGCAAGAATTTCTCACTGACCGATACAAAAAGTCATTAAAAATGTCTGTGAAGGCTTCAGGTGAGTCCTGAAGTCTGCACACTTCATCATTCGTTTTGATGATTTGAAATGTGTTTTTGAAACAAGGGCCTCGGGGAAGGGGGGGGGGCGTCCGGAGCAAAACCCCTAAACCTGGCGCATTTAAAAAAAAATCATCATGAATTTGAAACGTTTTCCTGCAACTTAGAGATACAATTTTCCTAAGAATTCAGTTTAAATTAAAAAAAAAAACACCGTTTCTTTGAACAAGGGCCTCCTGCAATGTGTGTGTTTGGGGGGAAAGGGGGAAAGTCCGGCGTGGAAACATGTAAGCTAGCGTATTTTAAAGAAATCAGCATGAATGTTAAACGTTTTTCTGCAACTTTTTTTTTCTATAAATTGTTTAAAAACACACTTTTTTTTTTTAACGAAGGCATCCTGGTTAGCCTCCCGGGCAGCCCAATCTGACGCTGATTGTTTGATTTGTGATGGAACGAGGCGTGTAGTTGAACTAAAACTTTCGAATTCGAATGAGGGAACTTTCTTTTTCATAGCTTGTTTAACGGGCAGCGGATTACTTTAGTGTAATAGAAAGAAGCTCCGTCTGTAGACAACCAGTAATTACATTGGTTTTTTTTTAAAGGGGACTTCCTCCTCACAATAGCACTGTGACGAATGTAATTTGAGCGATGATTATGAAATCAGAGATTTTCTGGTAAAGTAGGAATCGTTTGAAACTTAGCAACCAAAGTTGCCTTTATGGCTTCAAATAGAGATACTCTTCTGTCGCAATAGTACATTGCAGCACTGCACCAGCAATAGTGCATTTAACTTAATAGTGCATTTAAGTAAGTCTCTATAAAATTATTTTTTTAAATCATGAATGGTCTTCTATAGTCGGTTGACTTTTTCGGTATTACTTCAAAGATCAACCTCTTACTCCTTTTAAAATACGCAAATTTAAGTACAATTTGTGTACACCAGTACACAAGTTGTACTTAAATTTGCGTATTTTAAAAGGAGTAGGAGGTTGATCTTCTTTACGTATACAGCAATCGAGTATAGTTAAAATAAAACTAACTAAACTAGTCAATAACCGCCACAATGTATTAAAGCGTGTTACGCTTCATTACAGTCGTTGTAGCTGACCAAGGCTGACCAGGGGTCTGATGAGGCCTGTGGCTTCAAGCCTTCTGTTGGTTTCCTTCCCCCTTTCTTTGGGACAAATATGCTTAGGACAGGACCAGTGAGCAATCTCAGGACTTTTTGTGGCTTTTTGTAGCCTTTTGTGGCCTTTTGCGGAGTTTTTGTTGGATTCCGTGTTTGCATTCATCAAAGACCGCGGTAGCGATCCTTATGTAAGCCTCAGCATGAACTTCCATGTTAAACGTCAAACTTTGAACTCCTATAGTTTCGCCTAAAATTGACATAGACCAACGAAATTCGGTATTTGGGGTCGTGTCATAACTATTTCACCGCATTACAAATTTTAATGACAACAGTTGAACCGTTCCGCGTCCACAGTATGGCCATTTCTTGTTGTTGTTGTTCTTGTTGTTGTTTTTGTTGTTGTTGTTGGGACTCTTTGCCCGCACTTGGAGATCGAACCACTAAACCGATTTTCAAGTTCTATAGCTTAAAACGTAGGTATGGACAAGGCCTAGAGCCTTTCGCAGGCTGTTTTAATGCAACTACAATATTCTCGACACGGAAACCCAAATGGGCTAGAACTTTTGCTCTCTCCTACAGATCGAACCAATGGACCGATTTTCAATTTGTGTGGCTTAAAATGTAGGCATTAACACCGACCAGGGCCTTTTGAATAAGATTTTGATGTGACTGCAGTATTCTCGTCGGCAGAGCAATTATTATTCTAGAGCACTGGTCAAAAATCATTAATGTTATTGTTGTGACTCTTTGGTCTCACTTCGAGATCGAACCACCGAACCGATTTTCAAATTCTATAGCTTAAAACGTAGGTATGGACAAGGCCTAGGTCCTTTTGCAAGCTATTTTAATGTAACTACAATATGCTTGACACGGAAAGCCAAGTGGGCTAGAACCTTTGCTCTCACCTAGAGATCAAATCAATGAACCGACGTTCAATTTGTATAGCTTATAATGTAGGTGTTGACACCGACTAGGGCCTTTTGAACACGATTTTGATGTGACTGCAGTATTCTCGTCGGCAGAGTAATTATTATTGCAGAGCACTGGGCAGAAATCATTAATGTTGTTACGACTCTTTGCTCTCACCTGGATATCGAACCACCGAACCGATTTTCAAGTTTTAATGTAACTACAATATTCTTGACACAGTAAGCCAAAATAGGCTACTACTTTTGATCTCACAGAGATCGAACCAATGAACCGATTTTCAATTTGTATAGCTTAAAATGTAGGTATTAACACCGACCAGGGCCCTTTGAACACGATTTAGATGTGACTGCAGTATTCTCGTCAGTAGAGCAATAATTACAGAAGAGCACTGGGCAGAAGTCGTTAAGTGGAGTAACAAATTTCAGCAAATCGAGCTAAAAACGTGAAATTTGGTACTCAAGTCTTTCTTAATATTAAAATTCGAACCAGCCATGGACCTCCATGAAATACCCCGAAGTACCTTCAGCACCTTTCCCTGTGCCCCCTCCCAGGGGCTTGGGCAACAAATTCTTACAAATCAAGGTAAAAACATGAAATTTGGTGTACAAGTTATTCTTAGCAGCATAAATCGAATCTGCCATGGAACCCCCATGAAATACCCCCAAAGTGGCCCCAGCGACCCCCTGTGCCCCCTCACTGAGGTTTCACCTGCAAATTTTTGCAAATCGTGGTAAAAGCTTGAAAATTGGTACAAAATTCATTCTTGGCAGTAGAAGTCGAACAAGCCATGGAATCCCCACGAAATACCCCCAACGGGCCCCCAGCTGTGTAGAAATTCGTCACACACGCTTAACCAACTGAATCTCTATGAGGACCTGTTATCCACAAATTATTTATAAAGTGAATGAAGGATAATGCGACAAAGTCAGTTAAAACTGCTACTATCTCAGTAATGCTAAAAAGGTAACGTAATGCGGATCAGTCCGGTGCAAGAAGTAGTCTAACAGGGAACTGAAATTCCCCATCAGGACATCTTTCTTGATAAAGTGGCATCATTACTTTGGAAAGTTGAATTTTTGGCAACTACGATTTTCGTATTTGCCGTAATGCGGATTTACCGTATTTGGTGTAGAGTGAATAGATACACTCTAAACGTTAATTTGAGAATATTGTTTAACAAATTTTGAGATGTGCATTTAAAGTGTAGAAATAAGTATAGAGTTTCTGAGTGCAGGTTAGGGCAATGCGACTACCTTTTTAATCACACTGGGCCGAATGAATGCTATTCACTGCAACTCCCTTCTCGAGAAAATAATAACACTTTCACACTGGATAATTGTATGCCTCACTTAATTAAGGCTTATATAATTTTCATTCATTTGATTTAACGTGTTACTTTTTATGGAAAACGGCTTTTTTTTCACATGAGATTCGGTAATGAACAGGTTTTGAAACATTGCCCAATCCTGAAGTTTGTTGGAAATTAAACAAGTGTTTTCATGATGTGGATAATAAGCTAATCAGTGAGCTTTCTCTAGTGTATACAAATGTACACTATACTTATCTCCGACTTACTTTTAAACGTAAAACCATGCTTTGTTTTCCCGAAGCTTACTTTTGATACAATGTCCGTAATTTAACTAATGAGAAAATCCACAGGGTATTCAAACAAAATCTCTTAATTTTCATGCACAGAACTTTATTATGCTTTTTTGTCAAAGCTACCTCTAACAAATTAATACATTAAGAAAAAAAAACATGCCGCTCGTAATATTGTTCCATGCTGGTGGTGTGTTGGTGAATCACTCTGTTCGATGAGTCAATCTTCCTGCAACTTTGGTCAGACCCTAATTTACCATGAGTCACACGAGGTATGTATGGACCAAGTGCTTATATAGTTGGCCTCAAGACCATAACAGTAATTCTTGCCAAACTGTATAGTTGCCCAAGACCGGCATTGAACTTGACGTGTCGATTGTCGACTGTGGCATGCGAAAGATCCCAGGACTTCCCCGTTGGAATTACCTAGCAAAACTGTCCCTCTCCCTTTCTGGCACCTTTGCCTGGGATAATAAATACGGATGCAAACCTATTTACGTTGCCTTTTGGACTTATATGTCAGACTGCCTCAGCGGGGAATCGAACCCGGGACCTTTGAAATCCTACCGCTGAGCCATACTGACTTTCCGTCCCGTATAACCCTTTGCCTGGGAACACGTCAAACATACTAAGCAGCAATTTTTTTTTTGCTGCACGAAGAACTCTTAGTGTGCAATTAAGTAAAGGATAAGGGAGTTAAACTGCCGGAAAATGAACACGTGCAACTGTATGCATGTGCGAATTTTTATATTTTATTCATATTCTGGCGAGTCTTAGCCTTTTCTGCCTATTCCTCCTCTTTCGTCTTATTCCTTCCCACCAATTCCCATCAACCTTTAGTTCATACAGGGGCTTCATACAGGGCCCTCAATCCCCCAAATATGGCATTAGCTTTGTGACTGTGTGAGCGTCTTAATGTTGTTAAAATCTTAGTGTAGGTTTAATGGTGTTATTATTTGTTACGGGGTTTCTTTTGATGCAAATCATAAAAATCATTCCAAAAGCTTGGAGACTTGTTTGATTATTCTGTGGGTTTCGTCATTAGGCAGACGAAAGGGTTGTCACAAACTCTTTCATGTTATCTTAAGCTAGAAGATCACGTTTCGCGAAGAGCTGAATCCCATCCCATGTTCGGAAAGGCAGCTTGATTTAGCGGATGTGTCTGTCGCCGTTCGTGCATTGGAACCCACCCACCCAACCAACCAACCAGCCAGCCAGCCAACCAACCGACCATCACTGCATTGTGTACATAGACACAGAAGGTCGCGACAATGCTTATTCCAAATCAATAGACAACCAAGCAAAAGGCAAGAGATGCGCTTCAAGTGGAATGATTGCATCCCGCGGGCTGACGGACGCTGACCACAATGATGTCATTCAGCTTGGTCCTTGCTCGAGGCATTGCTCCATATGAGCCTTCCATTGAGAAGTATTGAACGGGCTAATCCATGAAACGAGACCAATTACATCGGCTTACCCACCTGCAGGCAAGTGTTCAGCTGCCTGCTTGCCCCTCTGCATTGACTATCCTTGAGCCTATCCAAATCGCCAATGCGTTAGACTTAAATGTAACTGCAATGATACCGTTGCAAAGTAATTGCGTAAGGCAAACGCTACAGTCTTTCTCTTGCACTGGCTCCGCATCATTGGCTTTAGTGAGGGGTGCGAAGGGAAAGGGTAGCAATCGATTGGTGTTATTGTTGCAAAACCAAATGACCAACTGTCACGTCTGAGTATATTAGGTGTCAACAGTTGGACCCAAAATCAGCAAAATTTTCCCAAAAGAATGCTTTTATCATGGGCGACAAGCCAGATGTGAGAAATTTGCATTTAGGGAGTTTTGCACAGTTCGGTAGCTTCCAGGTGACTAGTATTACTGTTCTGCGGGGAATTGTTCGTCAAATATGTCAATGGAAAATTACTTGAATATGACGTTCTGTCACTGTATGTTGCTTGGAAGCATGGCCAGCGATCATTATGTCAATTTGACATCATTTTTGGCATTTGTGCGTGACCAGCAACGTCCCCTAGGGGTGGATTGCGCGTTTGCTCACGGACCTGGAAAGTGGCGTAAATTTGACATAATCATTGTCCATGTCCTCCACAAGACGCCAATGATTACGTCTAATTTACGTCAGTTTCGAGGTTCGCGAGGAAAGAACGACCTGCTGCCTCTGGTCTTGTCTGTATTTTTAAACCGATCTCTTGGACTCCATGCTTAAATATTAACTGGAGTGAGTGCTATTGTCCCCCCCCCCCCACTTTTGTATCAGGATGCAGGATGCAGTCATCTATGGCGACCGCGTAACCCGCCGCACCTTCAGATGAGAATGAAGATGGGTAGACGATGAGAGGGACAATTTAGCTGGAGAAATCCAAGCAGAAAACCCAGGATATTTGACATGCCACAGTCGTCACGAGCACGAGGCACCACAGGGCCCTGCTCTTCCCGAAAATGCCAGGGGGTGGCCGAGTCCAGGATCGATACCCGTATACCTCCCAGACAGAAAGCAGTGTTGCTATCCGCTAGTCCACATGTCCCATCTGGGGCAGTTCACCTGGGGTAGTCTTGTAGGGCATCAGGACGACATGGGGGGAGTCATTTAATTGAGTCCACTTGCCTTTTTATTTGTATAAAGTCTTAATTTCTTACTCCTTTCATTTTTCCATACTCTTTCTGTTAGGACAAGAGAAATTATTGTTTACAGTTGTTTCGTTTTATCTCCATTTTATCGTGTCCGTTGAGAGCCACCATTTTTGCTCTGCGGCAGAAATCAAGAGGCAGAAAACGTTTCTTGTTCATAATTTAGCATAATTTGGAAAACCCCGGTTTAAGTGTTCTAGTTTTTGTTGACCTTGTTGTAACATTTGTGAATCGATGTAACATGTAGTCTTTCTACGTGTATTAGGAGGAATCCATGAAGAGTTTACTACGGAACCATTTTTAGGCTCTGGCCCCGGAAAATATTCATCCTTTAATAGTTACTTACCTAAGCAACAACTTAAGCTAATGCCAATTAAACGCTGTATTGGGGTCAAGCAAACTCGATAACACCATCTGCAGAATCCGTTGCTGTATTCGTTTATCATCATAGTTAGTGCTCGCTGTGTTTATTGAGTTACGATATTCACCCAGAAAATAACCTCGTCTACTAAGGGAAGCTGAATCCAAACCACAAAAAAAGTCGTTTTCAAGCTGCTATAGAACACAAATCTTCGTGTAGCATTCCTTATTGCCGGTAGTAGAGTGCATTACAGAACTTAAAAGGAACATGAATTCTTACCATTAGCACGCCGTTTATTCATCAGTAGCCGTCAAACAGGGGTGGTCTTAATAATAATGGGAAAAAAAACTGTCGCGAATTAAGTTTTCAAGTTTCCAGCTACCAATGCGGTGTTGTTGTAAAGCAACGACAACAATTGCTATCTGTAGTCTAAGCCCGTGCTGAAAATATAAAGCTTGTAGCACACTACTCAGTTCCGTTCTGTTCCATTCTGTTCCATCCCGTTCCGACGACTGACGGCAACTGATGGTTCAGCGCACATTGCTTCCGTCACTAACCGTTTCAGTCGGCTCCGCCGAGCTTTTAAATTTGATCGCGCCCAAATTGGCAATACAAATGAAGAAGGACTTGTAGTAACCTTAAGCAGATAATTAAATAAAAAGTCGTAGTAAATGTGGTATTAATTCTTTACGCTCGTGCATGATCACATTTAAGTCCAGAAGGCAACTGAAATAGGTTCACATCTGTATTTAGTGTAGGAAAGGCATTGTGCGCTGGTGCGTGATGGACGACGACGGCCGTCGACTGACGGTAGGTGCGTACACTTTTCCGATGCGATCAGTTTTTAACTGAAAGGATTCTGCCTCGACAATCCGTCCGTCAGCCGACGGGTCGTCACGGAAAGGGACGGAGCTGTATACGCGGCTCCTCTGATTTACATGCTGCTAATCCAAACAGAAATTTGACGGCCTGTGGCGTGACATGACGAAACGGAACGGAGTAGTGTGCTACAAGCTAAAGGCACCACATCATAATTTTCCTAAACTGATGCCTCATGTACATCTATTGCAAAAAAAAAAAAAAACTTTTCTTGCCTATTGAACCAATATAATGGCAGAATCATGGAATAAACCATCGCAAAACAGGCAAGTGTTACATATAATCTTCGCTTAGAAAAACACTTCTTCCAACAATTATTATTTGAAGAATGCAGTTCACAATTCAGTTCGTTGGTGTTACTGGATCTCCGAAGAAACCGCCACGATGTAAATGATAAACAGCAACCTTAACATTTCAACAATGCTGACTGACTAGTACGTTCCCACGACTACCACAAGGAATTCACCATAGTCAGCTACAGTCACGAAACCATGCCGTCACCCTACGGTTTTGGAACATATCATAGAATTTTTCAAAACTTCTCTATGGCCTAGGGCCCCAGTCCGCCTCTTACATTCTCCAGATAAACTGAGATTACGTCTTTGCTTTACGGCTCCTTTAATAACTTTTTTTCTGACACAAAAGTCCAGAATCTAAAGTTTGTCGTCAAACTCGGTGAAAATAAACGAAATCTCGCACCCGTTAAGCCGTTAAGGTTAAATCTAACACAATCAAATTACTACAATGGCTGACTGCTCATGCAAGAAACTGACAGGACATTATGCATGTTGAAGCACCTACAGTCGTTCGTATACCACGAGCTTGGTAACAGTCTGTTATCGCTTATCTCTGTTGCTTACTACTCATGAACGTATTTTTCGATAAACGACTAAAATCAAATGAAGTTGGCTGGCAAGCAAAGTTAAACAATTAAAGTGATTAAAGATGACGGGTCATAAGATGAAGGCTGTAAAATTAGTTTAAATAGACCTCAGAACGTCACACAATCCATGCCGTAGTATTCACCTTTAAAAAAAAGAAACATTTTATAAAGAAGGCGCGTTACACGCACTCACCTTGTCAACATGTTTACAAACTAAAATGTGATGTTGCTCAAAATCTTCTCAGAAGCAAAACATAATCTGATATGCAACAAAACCGAACATCCATGTAGAATTCGTGCATTCTATAGGAATTCGTGTTGCTTGTCCGTTTTACCGTTTTGTTACGTGTGTCGTATAAAAATAATTGGTAATACGACCGATTTCTGGATCTCTTTCATGTGTGTGTGAAAAATAATTGGTCAGTGTATCTGGTGCCGTTCTAGATTTCCGACCGATTCTATGTTTACATTTCGTACGTCAAAATATAAGATTTCTAAACCATCATTAAGGGAGCACTTAAATAGGACTTTTGCACAGTACTTTTGTATACATTAACTACAAAGAGGAACCAGGAGAGTCTTTGTACATTTTCATTTTATATTCTCATCCTGACTTGTCCGGATGTCTGTTGCATTATAGTATCTGCTCCGTGATGACGTAAAGGCATAGGATGGTTTCGTCAACTTTAGTGATAATATAATCATATTATTAAATTCAGAACGAACATACAAACAAACAGTACCAGGTTACCAGTATATAACTGGCCATAAAAGTGGAAGTTCATTCTTCGCTTGCTAGCTTGTGTCGAATCATTTTATTTTAATTCAATTTATTCTATTTTTGCAACAAATGTAGTTGTTGGATTTCCCAGGGCCAGCAATCATTTCCTCGTCTGTCTAAAGTTACCAAGAGCAGAATACGATACGTCGTGTTGCTTAATGTCTCTTTCAGGTATATACTACAAAACGAGACGCGCTCGTTATCCGGAACTGAGAT
Organism: Lithobius niger; assembly: GCA_023313725.1. Classification (NCBI taxonomy): domain Eukaryota; kingdom Metazoa; phylum Arthropoda; class Chilopoda; order Lithobiomorpha; family Lithobiidae; genus Lithobius; species Lithobius niger. The sequence continues at coordinate 18,306 of JAHWFP010167231.1, forward strand.
CCAATTGGATCCTATACCCAATTATTTTTATAATGATGTAGAGTTCTTAGTGTCATACGAGGACCAAGGCATTGCACAATTACTGAATGCCCCACGAAAACAAACTCAGCGTCAGCAGAAACTTCTTAGCTTCGTTTGTTTTAATGCTAATACCTGTTTTCAAACAAATTAAACGCATGGCTCACTATTAAATTAGAAATATTCCATGGTTTGCACATAGCAGTGCCATAAACTACAGGAATGAAACTGAATACTTTTTTTTTTGCTTCAAAATGCAGTAATGCATTGTTTCAAGCACAGAAACTTGATTCAAAAAAATGCTACATTAAAACAGATGAAAATGCTGAAAAAAAAAACAGTGGTGGGGTTAGTTAGGTTCACGTTGCATCTGCCTTTTCACTTCCCGTCTAATCTGAACTGTGCGTATTGGTTTCCTTGGTTATCATGCGCAGAGTTTCGTAGGGTGCACTGAGGTTGATTTGAACCCCTCTCTTCACTTTTTTCACGCAGTTTATGTGATTTAAGATAACCACAGGTTCGTGGGCACCCTGTGAGCGGCGCTATTCAAAAATAACCAAGCGTTGCTTCCTTGAAATTTGAGGGCGCACCCTTCACTGTCCTGCACTCCGCACTAGCGTTGCTAACGCAGGAAAATGAAAAGTGGTCCGATCACGACCAAAAATCATTTCAGTAAGGAAGGATCACGTGCTTGAAAACGATATAACACTGACTGCCCATAAAACTCTTTTTTGGGTGTTTGAACGTTATCGTAGTATTTAGCAATTGGTGTGGATGGGGTGAAAACAAAAATAAAGGGACCGATCCTCTTATACACGTCTTTTTAAAGTTTGCCTATCTTTATAAATAAACCTATCTTTGCCTATCTTTTTTCAGTTACATTCATGTGAACGTCAAGATTAGGTTCTATGGTTCGTTCATTTGTACGTCAAATTTTTTATACTTTTATTTTTGAGATCTTTTACCCTTCACAGAGGCGTCAACTTCATATAGATCGTAAAATCTGGAGAGTTGCACCAATCAAATTATTTCTCACACAGGATGTCACTTGCTACCACCCAATCAAGTTGATGTTTCCATCATCACAACACTCACAAAAAAAAAAAAAAACACCTATCGTAAACTTATCTTTAAGCAAGAGTGTAAATCTCGGGGAGAAAAAAAAAACCTTGTCTTGTTATTGTGAACCTTTAAAAAAAAGCTGTTTCGTACTCCGATCACGCCCTTCACGGATTCGCCGTGACTGACAAGCTAGAAAGATGCTGAAAGCACCACCTCCATGGAAAATCTTTCAGAACGACAAGCTAAGTTCCCTCTTGCTCTATCGCCTGGCAAGGGGAAAAAAGATAACGTAGCAAAAGCAGTATCCTTGAAGATAGAGATATACCAACGCGAAAGAAGGAATATGTACAGCGACCCTCGGCTTCATGCCTAACGTCAGCAAAAAAAGGAAAAAGGGAGGTATA
>JAHWFP010167232.1:2890-24742 GCA_023313725.1 Lithobius niger
CCCCCCCCCCCCCCCCCCCCCCCCCCCCCCCCCCCAAAAACACACTTACCAGACTGGAAGAAAAAATCATTTTTGGACCTCGAAAAAATAGCACTTTCAGCAGTCAAAATTTGGGGGGTCTCATTATTTTTGTACCTTGAGTGTGGGTGCTAAAGATATTTTCAGGGTCTCGAAGGAGGGGGTCATCGAAAATTTAGGGGTCACGTTTTCATTTCCTCCGCCCCCCCCCCCTCCCCACCGATCATAAATAATGACGGTCCCTGAATTTTGTTAAAAATTCCATCCACCAGATTTTGTAAAAATTGGTTTAGCCATTTTCATGATTCCAAGGCTTAGCACTTATTGTGTCAAATAAAAAATTATTAAGGGGAGGGGGAGGCCAACTGAAAAGTTTTTTTGTAGGGGCTCAGACGAAATTCGTTACGCCACTGGTTTTATCCAATAGATACATGACAAAAAATACCGCTGTGCTACGATTAGTCCAGGCATGTACACCTCTGCGTGCAATAGCAATCCACGAGCGTGAGCGGGGAAGCAGATGACTTCTTCAAGTCAAAGCAGACTGGGGTGGGGATCGCGCGTTTCTCCTCCTGGCCCAACGCCAGTTCACGTTGTGCCGGAAAGATGATGTTGTTTTGGTTAACTAAGATTTTAGCGATATTGCAACTGTTGGAACTTGAGTATTATTTGCGTAAGTTTTATTATTTGTTTTGTACAAAGTTTAATTTGGTAAGACACAATGTATCAGCTTACAAGCGTATCAAGACGTTTGCTTAAAATGACACAAAGCAAAGAGGATCTAAGCACCAGATGTGTGATGAAGAAATCAAACGCCAATAAGGTACACATTTAACAACACCAAAATTGCGACGATTCGGGACAGACTACGACCCGTTATTAAGCAAAAAAAATTTGTTCTTAGCCCAAAGGAGCTAAAGTCAACACATAAAAAAAAAACTACACTTTGGGTGTAACCAGGACAACCCACAAATCAACAAAGAAATTACAAGTAAAAAATTATAAAACGATAAAAACGAACCTAAGTCTAGGCAGAACCTGACAATAGGGACCCAGACAAACTCCCTGAAAACCAAGTCGCAAGTGCTGGGACAGGTTTCTCCACGCTGTTACATAGGAGAAGGCCTTGGTTGAAAAATGTGCAATTCCTAATTTGTGGAAGATGGGGATATATTCAGAAAATTGTTTACTTACTAGCAAAAGGAATAAAGACAACAAAAAAAAATTTCACTTTTCACTGAATAAAGACAGGACAGACACCCGATTTGGAAATTATCCTAATTCTGTTTCCAGAAAAATATTACCGACCAAGAATTAATTTGGAAACTATCTGCATCCTTACTCAGCGCCCACCGGTCCATAATCACCTTTGGCCATTAAATAAACAATTTTCTGAGTATATCCCCATCTTCCACGAACTATAGGATTCTTAAATATTACCAGCTAGGGCCTTCTTCTACATAACATCATGCAGAAACCAGTTTCAGAAATTACGACCTGCTTTGTAGGGAGTTTGTCTGGGTTCCTATTGTAAGGTTCTGCCCTGACTCAAGTTCATTTTGTCGTTTTATAATGTTTTTAATTGTGTTTTTGTTGGTGATTTGTGGGTCACAGCCAAAGTGTAGTTTTTTTTATGTAATGACTTAAGCTCCTTTGGGCTAACAAAAAATTGTCTTTCTTGATGACGGGTTGTAGTCTGACCCGAAACGTCGCATTTTTAGTGTTGTTATATGTGCACCTTATTGGCTTTTTATTTCTTCATTCTTCATTTTTAATAGTAATAATAATAATAAACTTAATTGCTGTATATAAGCAGCAATGTGATAGGGAAAGATACCGCATTGATACCACTAACTCCCTACCGCATACAAAGATGAATAAAAACACACTTAAAACAACAAAAGAAGAAGGGTGAAGGCACCCTAGTGACAAAATCCAGAATAACTAAAATAATCAGGGACAGTTTTCTGGTCGCAGCAGAAAGGCCTTAAGGCTGCAGTCATTAATTAGTCTCTTAAAAACACGTTTACCGAGGAAGCCGAGACAATGCAGTCGCTCATTAAATTCTACACTGGCTCCACCCTAAGGGAAAAGAAAGACTTTACAGTTAAGTTTAAATTTGTGGGTAACGATTTTGAGACAATTGCCCCTGGTGCGAATGTCGGTATTGAATTCAAACAGCGGCAGATCTTGTGGGAGTAAGACGTGGACAATCTTAAATGTCAGGATCAAGTCTGTCTTTAATCTTCTCAGATCAAGTGAGTAAAGCCCAAGTATCCTGAGGCGTTGGCAATATGATAGTTTATTCAAACCGGGCAGAGTCTTTGTAAAACGCCTCTGTACAGACTCAGTTTGGTCAGTGTCTTTCAAGAGACTGGGTGACCAAACCTGGCTCGCATACTCAACAAGTGGGCGGACAAGTACTTTAAAAGCTCAAAGTTTGGTTTCAGAGTTCCCCGATACAAAGCATCGCTGTACAATTGCAGCAGGGCGGCAAGCCTGCTGTAGGCAGTAGTGTTGCAGGCTTCTTAAACTGCGCGCAACTAAAATAATCTTTTAACAAGAAGGTATTAACGCACTGGTTGGCATGACCAACGCATCAAATTTGCGTGTTGGTGAATCGATGCAGCATCGCCAGGAAATAGACGCGGTGCTCCTTTCCGTCAGCGGATCGTTGTTCAACCGGAAGATCAGAACCGCAGCTCCAAATTCGCAAACGCGTCACCCTCTCTGTTCGACGAGCAACGAGCGCCAACACCGTGTGCAGATGTTGTTATCGTGGAGTTGCAATCGCGCGGCAAGCCTTCTCACAAGGATCACACATCAAAGAAGGCTGGCCGACTGTTAAACGTTAAATTCGCTTTCGCATCATCAGGCTGCGGCAGAGCGCGCAACCAGCGGAACGAAAACGTCGCAGCGCCAAGTTGCCGCTCGTACCGCGAAACTTGGGAGGGATCCCCCGGGTACCTGTGAACATGGTTTTTCGATCAACGGCCTTTGCGTAAAGGCTCGGAAATTCCCATTCTAAACGCGCGTCAGAAACTTCACTTGCAGCACCGTTGCGTCCAAAGGACGCCCGCTACCAATGCGGCGGTCGAATTTTTTCTGCGCTAGCATTGTTTTGAGTTGCGGAATGCTGCCAATCGAATACGTTTTGTCCCCAAAAGGCCCAATAAATGCTTTGCTACTGCCTGCTACAATGGATGTGACTCCTAGAACGTATTTGAAGAAAATAATGACGAAAGAATAAATATAGTATACGTAAATCTGAATTAAGCGTGTCTCAGACGTCCAGAACAGGTTAAAAACATTCTTAAGACTTTGGAGGGTTGCTGATAATAGCACGCTCGTATAGGAAGTCACCTGTAGCGAATCCGATGATGCTATCCAAAATGACCTTGGAGGTCGTCTTCAAGGTCATCCAATTTGTATCTTCTTACCTACGCAAGATAGGGGCATAAAGCGAGGCATAAAGTATAGGGGGATTGCTGTACTAGTACAACAAAAGCGAAAACTGAAAGAAACGCGTATTATAACTACAGTGGCTCGTTGGTACACACAATATTTTTTTCCTACTCACACAAAACTTTCATTAAACCGGAAATTCGGCGTCCCAACACCGGATGAGACACGCTACACTAGCACCCACGCCAGTGTCCATCTTGTTCGGGTTTTAAACACAAGATAAAAGTTAAGTGTGTGTAGAAAAAAAATGGTTGTGTGTACAACGAGCCACGTTACGTTACGATCACGCAACCACCGAATGTTAAAGATGGCCGTCACAAACACGCTGAGGAGAGCGAATTTCTTGAAAGTGTGTTAGCTAACATTCATTGTCGTATGCGGTTGTAAAAATAGCGCGAAGTGTTGCGCCAGTTTGCGGCTGCGCAATGTCTATTCGCTGGCATCTTTGAACTTCACTATAGGCTGGCTTAAGCTACGGTTACCAGCACCATGTCGTCTGTGTTCTTTGGTCAAGGGGTGAGCGCTATTTGCGCTAGCAACCGTTCTGTGACGTTACGTTGCGACTGAAAGATTTACTACCCCCTGTTTATACACAGAAGAAATGCTTTAATCGGCTATCATACACGGCCCCCGCCGTGTATATATCTATATAAATAAAGTCCTCTCTCCAGCAAAACGAAAACTATTAATTTCTCCCTTTCTATTCAATATATTTCGACCAAACTTGGCCAGATAGTAGATAGCAGCTTTTCTAAACTTTACACCAACTTGTATGCAATTCCGTGCAAGAGTAAACGTAGGAAGCCACACGTAAATTTGAAAACTGTTCACTTGTTGTTGTTGTTGTTCTGGTTCTTGTTCTTCTTGGCTGATACGGTTTCAGAAAAAACTACTGCACCTTCCTAAAATATGAAACATGATCTGAGCCAGAAATTTCCCTGGGCTTCAACCTTACAGCGACCACTTTTTCAATTGGTCGATCTATTCCGGAGTTACGGGACCCTAAACGATCATTTTGGTTGTTTTACATTGTATTTAGGGAACAATGCCACTCAGCAAACGCCAGATCCATTCTTCGTGCATGCAACAATCGACTGCATGCATAAACCTTTATAGCGCGACACCATAGCCGTAAAAAAGGTACACGGATTACAAACAAAAACGTCAAGTGTGCCGTAAAAAAGGGGGTTATATGATTGAAGTTTCATTTTACTTGTTAAAATGTACACAGATAAAAATTGGTGATTTTTAATTGAAATAATCAAATGTACAATTCAGAAAACTGCATCTGTTTAAGTGCTGTTGTGCTTTACCAATCATTTACGGTACGTAAAGCACAACAGCACTTAAACAGATCCAATTTTCTCAATTGGTACATTTGATTATTTCAATTAAAAATCACCAATTTTTATCCATGTACATTTTAACAAGTAAAATGAAACTTCAATCATATAACCCCCTTTTTTACGGCACACTCGACGTTTTCGTTTGTAATTCTTATCTCTTTCCGAATGACTGTTCGTCATTTGGTTTGTTTATGCAAGATTTGTGGGTGTTTACTGCGTTAAACTCTCTGCAGAGTTCTCGCAACGTGGTACATTGTAGCCGAAGAGTTATGTTTTGGAGGAGGAAAGTGGGATTCCGGATCACCACAGAGAACTTAGAGAAATTTTCCACTATTCAACAGACAGGATTGATGGCAACTGGCCGCCGTTGTGGAGAGATGAGACTTAGCCGGCGGCTGGTATTGCTTTGATCTGCAACCATTGATTTCCCTGGTGCATCAGCATTTTTGGCATTTCTAGATTATTCCTGGAGGCAGTTGTAAATTTTCTGTTCAGTTAAAACTTGTCAGACAGAAGAAAATATTTCATGAATTTGTACATATGTGAATGTTAAGGCAAAACTGACTTACTGTGGTAAAATTCGGCAACCTATAGAGAAAAGGGATGTAATTTATGTGGAGTATTCTTGAGATGATCAATACCATAGTTTGGAAGTTTGCATTGTTAGTTTATGAAAGTAGGCACAAAAAATTCCACTAAAAGTGTAATACGAGATACACGACGATCGCTTTTAAGGCACTTACTTCGTCGATATGTGCACTTTACGACTGCTACTAATTTTAAAGCACGAATTTCAATCATTCATATCTCAATAACCATTACATCAATCAGGATGACGTTTTTTTTTGCAGTGTTGCACATTGAGCGGATTGAATCCCCCAAAGTAACAAAACTATCATTGCATCCGAAGAGGGTGAACTAAAAATCCAACAAAACGTTTAAAACTCATGTGTCGTTTTGCGGAGTAGAAAAAGAACTTCTTCCACTTAGAGCTAAGAGTAATGCAGTCGAAACTAGTTTTACTGACTCCGTTCGACAGGAAATGAAGGAATAGTGCCTGGCAGGGTCGCACAAGATCACACACACACACAAATTAATAATAATAATAGTAATTAAATATTTATTGCCCAACAAGTGCAAATGGTCAAGGAAGGTCAACAGGTTGACACTGATACCCAGCCAAATTAAAAGGAGGAAAAAAAATTGTAATAAATGTAGCAGGCCACCAGGCCTTAATCAAGACCATCTCAAATATTTAGTGAGGGAAACATTCCTCAGCTTTGTTTTGAATTTTTGTAATGTAGGAGCCATAACAACGTCATCAGGAAGCTCGTTCCATACCCCGACCACACGGTTGGAAAAAAAATATTTTCTACAATCCCGCTTAACTTGTTGAACTACTAGCTTAAGCGGGTGACCCCTGGTTCTATTATCTCTCAAGTGAAAAATTGCGACTGTAATCCACGTTGCAGAGATCATGAAGAAGAGAATAGGCCAATGCCAAGTCACATAACAACCTACGTTTTTCAAGAGAATCTGCATTTAAAATGTTCAAGCGCTCACTATAGCTCTTAATCTTAAGACCAGGTAGATACTTCGAGCACTTCCATTCAAGCACTTTCAAGGATTTTTTTTAACAAATAAAAATTTTTAAAGAACTTTTCAAGACTAGTATAACTTTTTCAAGGACTATTATTAATCAACAGACTTGCCGACGTCATCACACTAAACAGAAAATTATTTGTGCGCGTGATGAAAAACCGCAGGATAAATCTGATGGAGAAAACGCCGCGGGAAATAATAGTCCTGTCCCTGGCCTATACCCCCGTAGGAATTTTTGAGTGGACGGATGAAACCTGTTACAAGGGTCAGGTACATTATAGTAAATTTTAAACAACAGAGGTACACGTCTGAGAAACTTCATCCGAATTTTCCAGCCCCAATTTTCCAATATGGCCGTTTTTCGATGAAATTCAACATACCTTTATGCTTTCACCTGTGCTATCGCAATCCAAAGATTTACATCGGCTTCTGGATGATTAAAACATGTTTGTAATCAAGCCTCCTACACAATGATACTAAGTTTATGTAAATATCTCAGCTGAAAGTGGTTAAAAAAGTACGGTGTATGCAAATCAATACAAAATCTGACAGTACTACTTGCATAAAACATTTACAGAGGTTAGCAGTAAGTGCTTTTACACTTGAACAATATGGAAAAAACAGATCCCAACCTTTCAGAAAATCCTAAGTATGTCCATTTCGGGCTATTAGAGGGGTCGCAAGAGCACTTTGAATTCGAAAATCACCTTACGCTTTCGCCGCTATGCCATTTCCTCTTCACCTTTAAATGGCCTTCGGACGGTCCGTGTCTAAGTTAAACGATTTCAGTTAGGGTTGATGGAAACAATAGATCACCACCTTTCAGAAAATTCTAAGCATGTCCATTTTGGGCTATTAGGGGGCTACCGAGATCACTTTGAATTCGAAAATCACCATACGCTTTCGCCGATATTCCATTGCCTCTTCACCTTTAAATGAGCTTCGGACAGTCCGTATCTAAGTTAAACGAATTCAGTTAGGGTTGATGGACAGAATCGACCTTTCAGAAAATCCTAAGCATGTCTATTTCGGGCTAATAGAGAGTTCCCAAGAGCACTTTGAATTCGAAAATAACCTTACGATTTTGCCACTATGCCATTTCCTTTTCACCTTTAAATGGACTTAGGACGGTCCGTATCTCAGTTAAACGATTTCGGTTAGGGTTGATGGAAGGACTAGATCCCCACCTTTAAGAAAAGCCTAAGTATGTCCATTTCGGGCTATTAGAGGGCTCCCGAGAGCACTTTCAATTTGAAAATAACCACAGGCTTTCGCCGATATTCCATTACATCTTCACCTAAATAGGCTTCGGACGGTCCGTATTTAAGTTAAACGATTTCGGTTAGGGTTGATGGAAAGAATAGCTCACCACCTTTCAGAAAATCCAAAGCATGTCCATTTCAGGCTATTAGAGGGCTCCCGAGATCACTTTGAATTCGAAAATCACCACACGCTTTTGCTGCTAATTTTCACCTTTAAATGAGCTTATGACGGTACCTTTTTAATAAATACAGATGCAACCTATTTACGTTGCCTTTTGGACTTATATGTCAGACTGACTGAGCGGGGAATCGTACCCACGACCTTTGAAACCAAAGGCCGAATCCTACCACTGTACCATACTGACACGCCTTCTTCAAGAGTCAAATAAATACAGATGCAAACTTATTTACGTTGCATTTCGGACTTGTATGTCAGACTGCCGAGCGGGTAGTCGAACCCACGACCTTTGAAACCAAAGGCCGAAGTCCTACTGCTGAGGCCGTGTCAGTATGGCTCAGCAGTAAGACTTCGGCCTTTGGATTCAAAGGCTGTGGGTTCGATTCCCCGCTCAGGCATTCTGACATATAAGTCCAAAATACGGCGTAAATAAGTTTGCATCTGTATTTATTTGACTCTTGAAAAAGGCCGTGTCAGTATGGCACAATAGTAGGAATTCGGCGTTTGGTTTCAAAGGTCGTGGTCTTAAAGGTGGGGATCTAGTCCTTTCATCAACCCTAACCGAATTCGTTTAACTGAGATACGGACTGTCCTAACGTCCTAAATCTATTTAAAGGTGAAGAGGAAATGGCATAGTGGCAAAATCGTAAGGTCATTTTCGAATTCAAAGTGCTCTTAGGAACTCTCTAATACCCCAAAATGGACATGCTTAGGGTTTTCTGAAAGGTGGAGATCGATTCTTTCCATCAACCCTTACTGAATTAGTTTAACTTAGATACGGACCGTCCTAAGCCCATTTAAAGGTGAAGAGGTAATGAAATAGCGGTGAAAGCGTAAGGTCATTTTCGAATTCATTGTGCTCTGCGACCCCTCTAATAGCCAGAAATGGACACACTTAGGATTTTCTGAAAGGTGGGTATCTAGTCCTTCCATAAACCTTAACCGAATTCGTTTAACTTAGATACGGACCGTCCTAAGCCCGTTTAAAGGTGAAGAGGTAATGGCATAGCGGCAGAAGCGTGCAGTGATTTTCGAATTCAAAGTGCTCTCGGGAGCCCTCTAATAACACAAAATGGACATACTTAGGATTTTCTGAAAGGTTCGGATTTATTCTTTCCACATTGTTTAATTGTTTCGAAAAGCACTTACTGCTAACCTCTGTAAGTATTTTATGCAAGTAGTAATGGACGATTGTGCATTGATTTTCATACAAATTTTTTTAACCACTTTCGGCTCACATATATACATAAATTTATTACCATTGTGCTGGTGGCTTGATTACAAACTTGTTTTAATCATCCAGAAACCCATGTAACTCTTTGGAATCCGATAGCACAGGGGAAAACATAAAGGTATGTTTAAATTTATCGAAAAAAACGGCCATATTGGAAAATTGGGGGTGGAAAATTCGGATGAAGTTTCTCAGGTGTCTACCTCTGTTTTTTAAAATCTACTATAATGTGCCTGACCACTGCAACAGGTTTCATCCGTCCACTCAAAAATTCCTACGGGGGTATAGGCCAGGGACTAGATCATAAAAGAAGAGGGGGGGGGGGGGGAGGAAAAGAACCCAAGTAAAAAAAAATGTTTCATTTTTTTGAGCTTGATTTACATAATCAAGCTCCTATACGCTAGCAAGCGAGGTCGGCATGGTATGAATTCTCCTCATCCTCGACCTCAAGACCGCTTTTCCTAAATAAATTGGACTGTACATGTGCTGACCCTGACGTCATGTATTTGTGATCTCTGAAATCAACATGGCTGTCGTTGTCGATACGACGAATCGACGCAACTCTGGACCACGAATCGGCGCAACTCTGGACCACCTGGACTAACAAATTAGTGAATACTTATCGTGAAACGTAAGTGGGACTTCTCCGAAACTAAAAATTGTATTTGAGTGTATTATGCTACAATTCGCAATGTAGAATTTATGTTAGGCTCACTAGAGAGCTGCTAGAAGAAACGAGCGCAGTCCTATGCGCAAGGCCAGCTGAGATAGTAGTTGCTTTCTGGATCAACTTTTATCCAGCCGGCCTTGCCATGCGCGACCTGGCGGCGTAGACCCGTACGCCGCCACGCCACGTCGCCGCCGCCGATGATTTTCCCAATATTCCGCACGCCGTTTCTGATGAAAAGTAATTTGCCAGGCCGCCGCTGCCCGCTGCCGTTAATTTTTCGGCGCGCCACGCCACTAGGTAGTTTTGCATTTTAATTCAAAATTTCAGTATTAACTTTTTAACGAGTTTTTCACGATCTGAGGAACCTTAAAAACAAAAAAGGTAAAGAAAGATGAAAATCCTTGAAATGGCAAAACGAAACTCAAAACAAACAAATGTGCCTAAGTACTTACTCGTCATAGTGTGCTAGTTATTTTTCAAATTCGTACAATGAGATTGGAGGTGTTAATGTTTTACACTTTTAACAATCTCCTGCTACAGCTCAACCACCAGCCCTCAGTCGGTTTGCATGCGTAGCATTCCCATCAAAGACCATAGCCATAAGTTACATTTATTTCTAGCAACAATAAAAATTCCTTAGCATTGTGATCATTCTGACTACCACAGGGCCTTATACGTGTAGAACAGCGTTTTTTTGTGTTTTTTTTTTCGTCCCGCCAAGTAACAGGGTGCCGGTAACAGACACTGCACACTGTTATTTAAACCCAAAATATTCAGCATAAATAAGCCTAACTAATTACCCTTTTTCCCGCCATACAAAAAAATCTTATTTTTTTTTCTTTTTTAGGGCAGAGGGGAGGCGGGTCCCTTCCCCCCACCACTGCCGTCCATTGAACATTCGAGCCTGAGCTTGCAAATTTTCAAAAACAATATGTGCCGTACAAAATACATAATATAAAATACATATGCCGTACAAAATCAACCTCCATAGATCACAGTTGTGTTCTTGTTTTTTTTCTTTTCTTTGTCGCTGTCGTTGTCATTGTTGTTATGGATTATGTTAGGTCAGTTGCCTTGGCTCGAATTTCGCTAGGCAGGTAAGGAGTTTCCCCAGGTACCTTCGGCATATTTTTCTGTCGCCTCTTTTCCGCCGCTTCCCCCCCCCCCTAAATTCTCTTTAAAAGCCTAGTAAACAAACATGCAAGTTATTTAAAACACATTGAAAGTCTGTCTTTATCTTGCTCTTTGAGGAATTTTGCTAGTGACAGTATTACGACAAAAAAAAATTTTGTTGAAAGATTTTCAAGGACATAGCTAACAATTTCATGGTTTTCAAGGTATTGAATATTTTTTGGCAAATTCAACTATTTTCAAGGACTTCAAGCACTTCGTGCGTATCCTATAGTGACCAGATCTCTAAGTCCTCAAAAACTCCCGAAATTCCTCCGTATATATTGTTGAACGCATTGGTCTGACCTTCTAAAGCACCGTCTTAGCACGAGTGACTTTAGCCAGCAGAAATCACGAAAAGGATTGGGCGAATGCGGTCATAGCAACATAATTGTGTCAATGAAAAATTCATAAGATCTAGCAAGAAGCAAACAAACAAACAAACAAAAACATTAAAAGCATAACAGGGTCACAAGCTCTTAACTCAGTTGACGAAGATATGAGTAACATTTTGACTGTAACCTTAAACAAGCAACGCATCAGCATCGTGCACCAACATCGATTGCGGCACCGTCAATCAGTACGTACTATCAAAATATTTTCAACGAAAAATTCACATGAAAGGCAAAGCAAACAAAACAATAACATAAAAACAACAATACGATTTGCAATGTTAATAATGTTTGGTAAGCGCTTTGGTCAAGGTATAAAAGGAAAAGATAAAGATTTTTGCTGCTAACTTTTAAAGTCAGACGTACACTGTGAAGACGATGTGTACTGACAATACACATCAATGTGTACCTTCTCAGCCTCCACACGAACTGTGTACAGGGAGTACACAATTTGTGTACTGGTACACAGTCTGTCACGAGCATGCGTACTGTCGCTGAACAGACTGCGTAATGCCAGTATACAACTCGTGTGGAGGGTGCAGAATGTACACATTCATTGGTACAGTCAGTATACATCGTCTTCAGAGTGTAGACGAAGTATATACGCAGAAGCACTGCCTACAAACCCAGAACGAAAACAACGCATAAGAATTGTGCACCAGCATCGATTGATGCAATCCTTCACCCTATGAGTTTTACCTTTATATCTCAATCGTGACGTGATTTTGTGCTCTGTTTTACTGAAGCAGTGCATTTTACCATAGGGCATTAGCGGTTCCCTATTTTCAGAGTGTTTTAAACCACGTAGCCAAAGTTTGTGTGTGAGTTGACTGACTTACTCGAGCGCACCACTCTTAAGATTTGCAATTTTCAGTGTCATAGTTTCATCCTTGCCACTAGCCTCAAACATAATTTTATCCAAAATTGGAATGCCAAGGCCAAAGTTACGTGCACTCCTAGTAAAGGGACAATTTTTTTTTACATAACACTCACAAACATCTATGGCAACTGATGTTCATACTGCTCTTAGTAAATTGAGGGTTTAAATTTAAAAAAAATTGACATACATCACCCCACTCCTTGTCATCAATCTATTCTGTCAGCAACACTTTCTACTAAGATTTATGAACGAACTCCTGTACTCTAAGTAAAACGCACCAAAAAAAGCAAAAATTCAGAAAACAGATTGATATTCTTCACTACCAGGGTCCTCTCGACCCTCGACATGAAGTCAATTTTGATAACCCATGGGTCGTGAACTTATCCAGCTGACCCTTAACCCGGATTGAAAAGCAAGCACTCTCGGATTACCTCAAGTTTGCCATTGGCCCTTACCCTTCCGATATTTCACTGAGGCTGATTTGGTAAGAAGCAAAATTAAGGAAGTTGTCAAAAAAGTGATGTTGTCCACCCTTTCCGGCCCCAATAAGACCAAAAATGAGTTCTTATAACCCTTAAAGGACTTAGGAAGGACCAGTCAGTTTCCATTCTCCGAGTGGGCAAAGGCAATGTGACTGTTGTTTTAGATAATCTCTGACCTTGGCCAACATATCCGAGCTCAACTGCAAAATTCCAGTCTGTTTAAACGTTACCCCAACACCCCCTTAGACTTAACCAGCACAAAGTGTCAAAGTGTGTAAACCAGCCTCTTGACCAGAATGTCATTGACCCGAAGCAAGCAGCTAAACTCAAGGTCGACTTCCCTGCTGATCCTAACGTTTTTACACAAGTCAAAGTTCATAAGGAAGGTAGTGCTATTCTTCATATTGCAGTTTCGTATAACAGTTACATTCATGCCCTTATCACATCCATTTTAAAGAATGTTGTTAAAGCCAGTTTCACCTTTACGAGTGCAACGGATGTCAAAAATCGTCTAGTTGAGGTCGCCAACAAGCTTGAAGCCGAAAGCAAAATGTATGACGAGTGTGGGCTTGTCTCGTTTGATGTCACTGCCCTCGGCCCCCCCCCCCCCGATCTCTCAAGACTGGATACTCAAGGTACTACAACAATTCTTGCTTTTACTTGAAAACCAGACCAATCTTAATGGTCTCACTGGAACGCTCGTTGTTGATGTTGCCCGTAAAACCTTTGAAACATGAAACAACAGGTCGCCAACAAGCTTGAAACATGTGTACCAGGGTAACACTGTATACCAGGGTGATAGTAGGCCCAGGTCCAGGGTGTACCTGCTGGCCTTTCTATTTCTAGTTAATACTTATGTGACCCGATTTTTGACCAGCTGCTGGATCGAGCGATAACCTACCCGTCCTGCTGTCCATTTGGCCGTGGGGCTGCTACTTGGATGATATTATCACTTGATTACGTAACATCAGAATGGCCGAGAATATTCTTGACATGATGAATAAATACCATACATCCTTGACCTTTATTATTAAGAAGGAAAATGAAGGAAAAATTGCGTTTTTAGATTTCCTCATTCACCAGTCACATGAAAACGCCATCTCAACCACCAATTTCAGCAAACCACCACAATCAACCCGTAGCTTACCCTACACCTCGGCCCACTCACGTTGTGTTTTTCATGGAATTCTTCAAAGTGAATTGGAATGTAGCTTTGCACGCTGTACTGATTCTACCGACCACTTCATCCAATTTGTTCGAGTACGCAGAAAGTCGCATCTTTTGAACCAATACCCTTTCACGTTATTATGAAGGGTTATTGCACGATCCTAAACCAAGCTTGAATGTGTTCGCACTGCCTCAGACCCACATAAAGGCCCACTGAGACAAAACACCATTGGCTGGACCACGATCCCAGTGATGGTTTGAGTCCATTAAACGAGTGTTTTCTTAGTCTGGCGTTCATGTTACATCCAAACCACAGTAAACTGTTAAAAGTTGTGTCCAGAAAAAAAGTTACTTCGCTGGTTGTCCCGCCCATTATTCACCTTTCTGCTCATGACGTCATTGTAGAGTGTCCCAATACGTGGGACGCCATCTCTAACCCTGGTACTGACCACATTCTTGCTGCGTATTGAGTGCCTTGTCTCGATTGCAAGGGTATAGCTACTAGTTTGGCAGCATTATGCGCTCACAGAGTACCCGAAAAGTTGATCACCAAGTGATATCCGTGCCTTCGACCAAGATAACGCAGTTTTCTCCAAACTGATGTTTAAAAACATACGTCTGACATTTTGAACACATTGGTGTAACTTGAAAGCATAAAAAAGGCTTTTTAAATTGAAAACCTATACTATTGCAGCGAATCACCATCGTGCTCTCAACAAAATAAAAAAAAATCCGTGTCATGATTAATTTTTCCCTATAGATCAGTGACACGACGTAGTATTATTGTATATAACTCTATGCTGGAGCCTTAATGGGTTAGCTGCAAGGGGCACTGCAAAGAGAAACAGAAGGGCGTCATACTAAAGCCGATGCTGTGAAGAGTTATTTCTTAGACCTAAACCATGTGAATTTTGTTGTTTGAGAAAACAACGTTATTTTAAGCCTAAGAAATCCGCTCTTTCCCTCCATTTTTATGTAGTGTACCTTGTACTTATGCCCTCCAAAACCCATACTGGTGCCAATATAGCGGCAAATGTCACTGCTCTATACAGTTAAATTAAACAAAGAATTAAATACAAACCAGAATGGCTACACACAAAACTTCTTTGGCGGCGTGCATGAGCTGGTCTCGTGTGCGTGTGTTTGTATTTTTGTTTTTTCCTCATGTTAGTGGAGTACGTTCCGCATTCCATCAAAATTTTGTTGTCCTATTGCAGTTTCTTAGTGTTTTTTTTTTTTGTTTGTTTTGTTTTACAGTGTTGGTAATGGTCGCAATGGCTAGGGCGGCCGAAAACTGAAGCCATATCTTTACATGTGTTGTTGGCGTGCCTGCCTGTCGCACAGAAAAGTGATTCAATCCTTCACCAGCGATTTTGACCTTTACGTCGATTGTATAGTAGTATCCTAATATACATATAATGAGCCTCACTAACCACGGTTTAACTCAGTTCTCATCTATGATGGTATAGAATCATTTTAGCATTACAAATTTTGGATGTTAAAAAACTAAGAGGCACATTATAACATACAATAATTAGGACATGAAAAGGACATTAATCCTAATATTTCCGTCCTTTTCGTAGGAGATGTGTTCGATGGTTCGATTTGTACTGCTAAGGATGTCTTGTGTACCAAATGATAAGCTTTTAGTTCGATTTGCAAAAATTTATTGATCAAGCCTCAGGGAGGAGGCACAGGGGGTGCTGGGAGATCTTTCGGGTGGTATGTCATCGGTCCATGGCTGTTTCGATTTATACTGTTAAGAATGACTTGTGTACCAAATTTCATGTTTTTAGCTTGATATTGCAAGAATTTGTTGCCTATGCCTCTGGGAGGGGGCACAGGTGAGTGCTGGGGGGGGGGGGTGGCCGCTGGGGACCTTGGTGGTATTTCATGGGTGGGGAGGGATCCATGGTTGGATCGATTTGTACTGCTAAGAAACACTTGTGTACCAAATTTCACGTTTTTAGCTGGATTGGTAAAAATTTTTTACTCCACTTAATGATTTCTCCCCAGTGCTCTATAATAAAAAAGGCTCTGCCAATGAAAATAACGTAGTCACATTAAACTCATGTACAAAATGCCCTAGTCGCTGTTAATACCTATGTTTTAAGCTATAAGAGTTGAAAATCGGTTCATTGGTTCGATCTCGAGGTGAGACCAAAAGTTCTAGTCCATTTGGCTCTCCGTCTCAAGAATATTGTAGTTGCATTAAAATAGGATGCAAGGCCCTACACCTTGTCCATACCTACGTTTTAAGCCATAGAACTTGAAAATCGGTTCAGTGTTTCGCTCTCCAGGTGAGGGCAAAGAGTCACAACAACAACAAGAAATGGCCATACTGTGGACGCCGAACGGTGCGATTGTTGTCATTAAAATTTGTAATGCAGTGGAACAGTTACGACACGACTCCAAATACCGAATTTCGTTGGTCTATGTCAATTCTGGGTGGAAGTATAGGAGTTCAAAGTTTGACGTTTAACATGGAAGTTTATGCTGAGACTTACATAAGGACCTTGATTTATCAGGATTAAACATGCATACGAACCTTTGAAGTAACCCACTTAACTGCATACAATGGTGTTTACGTTCTGGAGCGCAATTCTGCAAGAAAAAATAGACGACGTAGTTAGGGGTATTCCATCGGTTAAAATAAATCGGACTTTCCATATGCCGGCATTTCACTCAAGATGTGCAAACTGCGCTCGCCTGGAACTGTAGGAAAAACGCTCGATTCAGACAGCATTCGTTACAAGCGCGTTACTTGTGTTCGCTAAAATCGACAAAACGTCGTTGCAAGACGAAACGTTGCGAGACGTCGCATCTGGTGGAGAGACCCCCAACAGACGAAACTAGAAGAAGCTTCGCTTTGTTGTCGTGAGACGCCGAAAGACGCCTAAAGACGTCTCGCGACAACGTCGCATCAATGTTTAGCGCTCAAGCTTATTCCTATTGTTTTGGAGACATCTGCAGCGTGCTGTGACAGGTTTCGACAAAATGTCCTGTCGTGTGACGTTTTGTCGATTTTTGTGCGCGGCCATAAGTTTAGGCTACGTCCTGTTTGTACACATTTTGAAAAAAATTGTAGGTCAAATATTAAATTTTTACGCTGGATTCAAAAGTTTACCAAACATCATAACATTGAGAATGGTTTTTTTTTGTTGTTGTTGTTTCAATATGTTAAGTATAGAGCCCCGTTTTGGGCCCATGACTTATTTTTAATAAAACTACCCCTGGCCTTGAATGGATTTCATTGGACTTAATGTATTTAGAGAATATCCACTGTTTAAGTTACATTAGTCTATAGGCCGGATATCTGATCGCATTCACGTTTATACTGTATGTACATATATTTTCGTTCTTTATCGACGAAATAAATCTGACAAAACTATTAAGTTCTTGCTGACTCGCGCGCGGTGCGAAGAAATGAAAAGGAGCTTCTCCGTTTCTATCTTTGTGTGTCTGTACATCAAAAATAACTAATGAACCCATTATTCTATTCATTTCAAACTTTTCACATGCGCACCGTGCTCTATTTTTGGATTTCAGTTTGTAAATGAATGAAGTTGTTGATGGGTCCGGAGTTTTTTTAATTTCGAATATGTGAAATTATTCACGTCATAAGAAATGTTCAGGGAAATTAACCAAATAAGTAATGTACAACTATATGACGCAAACATGAAAAATTCACGGTCGTAACAATATTGTCGTGGGAGTCGATCCCGTGTCCACTTGGATTGGGGCCGACCACTCTGACCTATATAACGGGCACGAAATTGCAAAATGTTGGTTGGTTGGTTGGTTGGTTGGTTGCACTTTTTTAGTCTGGGTAGAGCCCAAACGAAAGCACGGATTGGAATGCAATTTGGTACATCGCTTTATACCCCAAAAGTATTGCTGAGCCAAAATTTGTCCAAAATCGAACAATTATTACGAAAGAAATTTCAATATTTTCGAATTTATTTCTAATACTCATCATTGTAAATTTGGAATCCTGAATAGTTAAGGAATTCCGACGAAGCATACATCATACTGGTGGTAGTCAAGTAAAATTTAAAAAAAAGTTGGCAAATTAAATTTTGGTTGCTTCCTTCTAGCTAATAACCTTTTTTGATGTAACTCAATGAAATCATAACATTTGTTCGCTGCACTTAACCACTATAGGAAGTAACGCAACCATAAAAAACAAAAGGATTCCATTAACGACGCATATTAATTTCACTTGAAAAAAGCCGAATGCTTGGAGAAATTCAGTTCAGCGTGACAACGAAAGTGGCGTCTACACTCGCGATGGGAAGCCCGAATATGAAACCTGAAATCGTCGAATTCAAGGCGAAACGGTGTATATAAAACGAACAGTTAGAGCGGATGACGTATTTACACCAAAGCACGAAACAATAATATACCTGCCTCTCATAGTTTAAAGATTCCTCGTTGCCACGGTAACGTGAAATCTCGAAACCGAAACCGTGTTGCATGGAAGAATAGGACTAACTCTCGACCCAGTGTTGTTTGCTGCTACTTAACGAAATTAGATCAGAGGTAAATATTAGGCCTAAACGCTAAAAATTAAACCTAAAACCTAAAACTAAGCCTAAAAGCTAACAAATTTTTAATCTACAATTGTGATAGTTATTTCTTTTAGATTATATGATAGAGATCGCTGTTGCAGCGTGTGATAAAGGTGTGTGACTCAACATTTTCATTGGTGGCGGTGTCTAGTTTTATACCAGGGGCAGTATTGTGAACCTTTTGAATTTTCTGCTTATTGTTAAAAACTATCGTACTGATGATTGTTTGGCTTGCAGTTAAATGGCTCATTATTAATATTTTAAAGGCACATAACTCCCTCCGGTATATTTTAACAGTTTCACTCGATACATTACCGGAAATAGTTTTATATAAACTGATTTACCTTTCATTTGCTGGTCTAAGGGTACGATGCAGATGTCAGTAGTGGCGCGTGAATGTTATTAGGCTTGTTTTAAACGGCTCGGTCCGAGCGGTATATAACTCCCGCCACATCGCTGGCAAGCCGCGGCCCTGGAGGAAGGATAATTAATCCTTCGCTCAAGTTTGCGACTTGGTCGTACGATGTGTCACGTTGCAGCGGCCCCAAAATGAGTATGACTATTGTCGTATAGCAATGCGCGCTGCGGTCGTTTGAACTATATTTTAGCGTAGGTGACGCAGAGTAAAACGGCCAGAACGGAGGGATTTATGTGCCTTTAATAAACGGACTACATTTTGCACAGCAGTTCCAGTAAACAATGTGAGAATTTGCCAACGGCAGCTCAAACGGGACTCGGTCAGAAGCTCATCCACCCAAAGCTCACCTTCAGTAAGCTCACCTCCCAAAAGCTCACTTGACATAAACTCACCTGACCAAAAGCTCACTTGACATAAGCTCACCTATATATGATCACCTGTATCAACTGTGCCAGACCAATGACTTTACACACTTTAAGGTGCTTCATACCGTTGGTAGCCAATCGACTACTAAAAATCTGCTAGCCCGTAATAAGTCCAAAATATTTGAAGTAGGAATTTCTCCTTCAAATTAGTGCATTTCATGCACCAATGCAAAGCTCTGGTCAGGAAATTTCAACCGAATCAGAAAAAAAAAATGCGGACGTCATCGTATCCCAAACAGACAAACACATTCTTTTTAATTGCATAGGAGGTTTTTCGCAATGCCAGCAGACCAGCTGAAGCCATGGCGCCAGGAGGCGTGAGAAACAGTTTTGCTAGGCAATTCACGTAGGAATTAGAGAATCCTCCCTCCACCCCCTCCACCCCCCCCCCCTCCACACACACACACCTCACACTTTGCTCTGTGTGGGCCCCTTGTTATCATTTCCAGGCGTGACCTAAAACCCGATCTACCCCTGTACGTGAACAGTGATCAGTGAACAGTGAACGAGTGTAAATATGACGGGAGTTGGAGTGGTCAAACTAGAAGAGAATAAATATGAAAACGTGATAGGAGGGGGAGGGTACCTAAACGAGCGTTAATGATGGGAGGGGAGTTATAAAAGTGGACGGGCGTAATAGTATTAGGTGAGCTTTTGTCTGGAAATTTTTTTCTTAGGTGAGCTTACGTCAAGTGAGCTTTTGGCGGGTGAGCTTATTGAAGGTGAGCTTTTGGTGGGTGAGCTTATTGAAGGTGAGCTTTTGGTGGGTGAGCTTCTGACCTACACTCGCTCAAACAGTGGTGGCTATACGTGCTGTTTTATTTTTACTCGGCAGCGATGACCCACAGCTTTAGTGAGGGCTATGAAAAGAGGCTACAAATAGCTAAACAGGAAGTAAATAGTAGAGCAAACGAAAGCTTGTTAACATAAATTTGACGCGTAGCATAGGCCTATATTTAAAAAAAAAAAGCTATATTAGGAAAAAAGGTCAGCAAAGAGCAACAATACGTCACACCAAAAAGTAAAGAGGCCAACTTAGCCCAGTGAGTATTGCACCTACATTTTTAAGGAGCATTAACAAATGTGGTATCATCATTCAAATAAAAACTAAATATAAGTTTGAAATGAAGCTCTATTCGCTCCGCCTACAATAGGCCCAAAGCCTGTTTCCTAGTAAATTGATATCGTCAATTCTACGTGAGACTGGCGCTTAGTATATGTACTGAAATAATAAAAAAATTTAGATTTAAATGTTGTTGTAAAGCGCTCTTCACTGTAATAAACAACTCTACAGTCGTCGTTTCTCATCGGGCTTCACCTTTTGTTTTTCGTCTTCGTACGAGACATTAATCCAACTAATGCGCCAATGTGCGGCGACATATTAGTTTTATCACCGACTTAAGAGCATCACTTTATTTTAATTTCTTAAGATTCAAATTTTTAACGTTTTCGTTAACTCGATAACGGGATTTTTTTGTTGTTGCTCTGAACAAAGTAAGTTTTCAGTTGTTGGAACCTTAAGGGCAATTTAGCGTGTAATACCTGCCCCCTCCCTCCCACCTTCTAGTCAGAAGACCAAAAGAAGTGAGAAGTGTCTGATAAGGGGATAAAACTCTTGTAAAGTTCATACCAGATACCTCGCAGAAACTTCCGCTGCGCCGGTGCCGATCAAAGGTGGCTTCGACCGAGGATATATTTAGAAACTCATTGAAAACGGAGGAAGAAGAAAAAATAATCGATATCGCCTTAGAAAATTGGCCTTAGTAGGTGGGATTTAGCGGCGAAGGGTGAAAGCAGGGCACTTACCACCCTCATTTGCAACCCGATAATCACTTCAAAGAAAATTTCTAACCCTGTATGGATGTAACTTGTCAGGATATTTCAATAAGTCAAGAACTCCATAAGTTAGCAGTTCGGCTGTTTTTTTTTTATTTTATTTCTTTTTATTGGCGCCTTGGTGAAGTTGAACTGCTACTTTTTGGAGTTTCGTGAATAAGATCAAGAACTGACCGAGCGAGAGAAGCGAGGCAGCTCGAATACTCGATTGAATTTTGATTTTATTTCTGTTTGTCTGTGAGTTTGTTTGTCTGTTTGGGAAACGATGACGCTCGCAGTTTTGTTTGGATTTGGCTGAAATTTTGTGACAAGATAGCTTTGGTAAATGCAGAGTCGGACTGGCCAGTAAAGGGCGCCTGTACCATTTATGCCGATTTGTAGGGCGTCATTTGTTTCACTAAAAATTTACTATTACGTCTGATAGTTATGGGCTCTCCAAACACCGCTAGGTGGCCTGGGGTAGCTCTGTAAGCTTTCCCATGCAAAGTCCGAGGACAAGTGCCAGAAACTTTACTTCTTTTAATATTCTTCTGTCATTTGAGGATGCCCTTTTTTTGAAACGTCTTCTATATTTAAAGGCGTCTTTTGGTTGCTTTTCATGGTATTATTGAACTTTTTTCATGAGGGAAGATTTAGGTTAAGAAAAGGGGCTGACACCTGAAATGTAGCGGAGGGAGATTTTTGACTGAAAGGAATGGTTATTCGCATGTAAGCAATCCAAAATATGGTTTTCATTTTT